>JBBBDQ010001124.1:1172500-1315000 GCA_037127315.1 Ascarosepion bandense
CTTTTTTTATTTTCTCTATAAAGTCCTGTATTTGACCCTTAACCCTCTAGGGCCATTCGTATCATATTAGTGGGGGATCTGTTTATTACTTCATAACAATATAGAACTGATCCCCCACTTTATGACAAGTAGAAGCCTTAATCATATTATATTATTAACCCTCTAGGGCCATTCGTATCATATTAGTGGGGGATCTGTTTATTACTTCATAACAATATAGAACTGATCCCCCACTTTATGACAAGTAGAAGCCTTAATCATATTATATTATTAACCCTCTAGGGCCATTCGTATCATATTTGATACAGTATGAAAACAAGCCTTGAAAGAAATATTTTCCTGAAAAATTAATTAAGAGAAATATTTTATAAATTTCAAATGAAAGCAGTACTGACTGCTCAGTCAATGAATACCAAATGTTTCCTTATAGGGAAATACCAAATGTTTCCTTATAGGGAAATACTGTATCAAATATGATACGAATGGCCCTAGAGGGTTAAGGGTATACAATCAATGAGTTAGCTCTTGGAATTACTAAACGTTGCCAAAATTCTGCCCACCACTGCCTCAGTCCTACTCTCTGTTTTTTATTAATTATCTGTTTAGGGACATTCTCAGATCATTAGTAAATATCTATGCAGATGGTCATGCAGTTTGTGGATGCCCTCCCAAAGGCTAAGATACCCAGAGACTTACAATTGAGATCTTCTTCAACCACATTCTTCTTTTTCTTCTTTTATGTGCCATGTCCTTTCAGGACATAGGTGATCATGGCTTTCCACATCTCCCTATCCCTGGTGTTCCTTAGCACGCTTTCTCTTGTTACACCATGCAACCCTCGTTTCGTCATTCATCTGATCAGACCCTTCAAACATGTTATCCGCTGCTTACCCCTGTTTCTTTTTCCCCTCTATCTGACCTGTTAGTATCAGGTTCTCCAAGCGCTCCTTCCTCATTGCATGTCCCAGGAAATTTATCTGTCTCTTCCTAATGCTTAGTATTAATTTTCTTTTTATTTCCATCCTTTCCAAAACCTCATTGCTCACATGCTCTGTCCATGATATCCGTAGCATCCTTCTGTACAACCACATTTCAACTTCTGACTTTCAAGAGTTGAAGTTTGTGCTATTTCATCCCCATTACTCAAATCCAGAGTTTTCTCCAATCATGATCAACATTTGCACTCTAAATAAAACACAATATTCTGAATGTCTACTGGCTCGCATGTTTGTTCTAGTTTGAGTTTTGTTTAACGTCATATCAACACCTCTGTGGGTTATTTAATGTAAAAAAGATGGGGTTTGAAGGTATTTTTCTTTATGTTCAGTTATAATGAGAAGGTTGATTTGAACAGATTTTGAGGAAAAATATTTTTTATCTTTTCCCTCTATTTCATAAAACTGAAGATGTCTTCTAGTTTTGTATTCAAAAATGTATTGCTGGTAATAATTTTTTTCCTTCAGAAATGTATATTTTTCCACAAATGTCTATCTTTATGTATATATTTCTATAAAAGCCTATTTTTATACTTTCATAGTGTTTTAATTCCAATTTTGGGGTTACTATTTACCCATAGCTGGGACCCTAACAGGTGCTACCACTCCAGGTCAGAGTGGACCTTGGAACAACAGCAATTAAGAGGTGGTTCTATGCTCCTCACAACCTCCCAATCAGAGACCTTGCTGACGGATGCCGTCTATCGTCATACGCAGGATGGTTTGTTCCAGACCATAAGTGAAACTCATATATACACCTCCATGTACAATCCATTACTAAAGAAGCTGGAAAAAGATATTTGGCTGACAGTGTCACTTCTAGAATATCTGGTTTCTTCTGACAGTCTTTAACTTTATCAGAGTCAGATTAGAACAAAAATGAAATAATGCTGCCATATCTGGGCTTCAGTCAGTTAAATGCCATACGTGATACATGCTTGGGCGATCATGTCTCGAAAGAGACATGACTGACTGGGCAGAAGATTATCCCGCAGTAGGTTGACATTGCTTTCTGCGGTAGACTGGTTGCCGACCAAGGCTATAGAACCCAATCTGTCCTGTTATTTGACTCATAGCTAGAAAGGGAAGATATGTATTATATTATTATATAGTAATAAGTGAGGGATCAGTTTATTACTTCATAACGATATAAAACTGATCCCTCACTTTATGCCCAGTATCGGCCTTAATCATGTGTTCAATTATTATATTCAGTCAGTCAGTTAAGTACCATATGTGATACAAGCTTGGGTGATCATGTCTCGAAAGAAACATGACTGACTAGGCAGAAGATTATCCCGCAGTAGGTTGCCATTGCTTTCTGCGGTAGACTGGTTGCCGACCAAGGCTATAGAACCCAATCTGTCCTGTTATTTGACTCATAGCTAGAAAGGGAAGATATGTATTATATTATTATATAGTAATAAGTGAGGGATCAGTTTATTACTTCATAACAATATAAAACTGATCCCTCACTTTATGCCCAGTAGAGGCCTTAATCATATGTTCAACTACTATGTTCAGTCAGTCAGTTAAGTACCATACGTGATACACGCTTTGGGCGATCATGTCTCGAAAGAGACATGACTGACTGGGCAGAAGATTATCCCACAGTAGGTTGCCATTGCTTTCTGCGGTAGACTGGTTACCGACCAAGGCTATAGAACCCAATCTGTCCTGTTATTTAACCCATAACTGGAAGGAATAGATGGATTAATACCTTACCCAAGGGTACTTGCACATAAGTGAATGCAATGAATTCAGCTGGAATTCGAACTCGGTTCTCCGATTTCTCGTTCCGAGCCGATATCCAATGTACCACAATGCACATCCTGGGCTTAAGCTGTTGAAAACTCAATTTTTTGTCTTAATAACATGCATCATCAATTCAGCAGTATTGTAGTGAATGACTTATTTTCTACTCTACAACCTCTTTCTCCATAGTTGAAACATTTTAAGCTTGTTGGTAATCTATTACTGTTTTCACAGCAAATGTTCAGATAAGCATTACTTTTTATTTCAACAGTTAAAACCTTTACAGTTAGGCTATACGATGCTAAATCTATCAAGCTGAATCACACTTTCTCCTTCACTAAGTTTTTACCAATTCATTACCACATTGTGAATACATGCGGGGAATGTAGAATTGTTTTCCTGACATTTTAATCAACCTCTTCAACTCAAGGGTCAGGCGTCATCTATCTTCCGTCTTCTCATAGTTCACCTTTTTTTTATCACACACCTCTTTCATCAGTCCTGAGTATGACGGTAAACTGTATCCTGCACTAAGGCCTCTGATTGGGAGGTTGTGAGGAGCATGGAACCACCTCTTAATTGCTGTTGTTCCCAGGTCCACTCTGACCCGGAGTGGTAGCACCTGTTAGGATCCCAGCTATGGGCAAATATTTAACCCCCAAACTGGGATCAAAACACTATAAAAGTATAAAAATACTCTTTTATAGAAATATATACATAAAAATAGACTTTTATAAAATAAATATATATTTATGAAGGACAAATTATGCCAACAATACATTTTTGAAGAAAAAATTATTATTATAACACATTTTTGAAGGAAAAAAAATTCTCAGCAAAACATTTTTGAATACAGAACTAGAAGACATTTTCAGTTTTTTAAAATAAAAAAGAATAAAAACAAAAAAATTTCATTAAAATCTAACTAAAACAGCCTTCTCACTATAATCAAACATGAAAAAAAAAATACCTTAAAACCCCACCTTTTTGGCATTAAATAACCCACATAGGTTGATATGCCATTAAACAAAACTCAAACCTCATTCATCACTGTCATTTCAACTATAAGCACCTACTTTGAATAGCTTTCAAGATGTGTCATAATTCAAATTTAATAAAGAAACAGATAATTTTTTCATTGTATTTGTTTTTCATGAATCTTTTTTTTCCAAGACTTTCCTAATTGCTGTTATGTTGCATTTAATCAGCTCTTTGGCATTGTTGTTTTTGTTAAAGTAAAATTTATTGTTCACATACATAGTTGGTGTTTCACTGTACAGATTAAATATCTGACTCTTAAGTATAGAATTAATTCTCACATTCATTCTCTTGATAAAATGAAAAACAGTTTTCTTTCAATCTTATTTCTTATTCCACTACTTAGGTTTTCTTTTTTTATTTCTGTTGTATTGTCGAGGTGGAAACAGTACACAGAGAAAATGCGAAATGGATATACACAGAACAATGCAATGGTTATAATGACAGACAAGACAGGACTTACAACACAGAGAGGAGAGGGTTTAGATCGCAATAGTCGTCAAAGTAATCAGTCTGAACATTACTTGAATGACACTCAAATGTTTCTGCTCTTTACTTAAATAAACCATTTCAGGCCATGGGCTATTCCATCATTGAGAATGCTGCAGGGGTATCAGCCACTCTACAACAACTTAAAACTTTTAAAAATATCTCAAATTTGCATTAATTCTTTGTGCCCTTTCCATAAATTTTTTCCTAGTAATTTTTTTGATGAGCTTTTTTCTTTGTTTTCACAAATGTAAGGTCTGGCAGCTCAGTTTCAGTCACTTTCCCACCACCATAAAGTTATCTCTGTCTGTCTGTCTGTCTCTCTCTCATATATATATATATATATATATATATATCCACCATTTTGACTGTGTTTAGAATATTGCTGCCACATATGTTCCAGTGCCCCTGCTATTTACCTTGAGCTCCTTGATAATATCCAAGAAAAAATCAGCAATATTATTGGTCCTAATCTGGTGGCTCAGTTTCAGTCACTTTCCCACCACCATAAAGTTATCTCTGTCTGTCTGTCTCTCTCTCTCTATCTATCTATATATATATATATATATAAAAACTTATTTATAAATGGAACTTTGTGTGTGTGTGTGTGTGTGTGTGTGTGTGTGTGTGTATCTGTTACCTATAGACTCCGAAGCGGCTGAACCGATTTTCTTGAAAATTTACACAGTTGTACTATAAGCATCTGCAAGTGTTCTTAGCTAGGTTTTGTGTCGAGGTACCCCTGATAAATGTCGAAAATCGATAATCGAAAAAATTGGGTTATAGAAGGAGTGGTCCAATTTTAATCAAATTTGATACACTCATAGAAAAAGACATAAGAAATGATATTTGGAAGTTTCAAGGTTGCAGTTCTATCCTTGGATGACTTATTTAACTCCGATATTGGAAATCAATACACTGATATCCTACCAGGTCTGATCAAAATCAGTTTTTCAGCCCTTTTATTTTAGTTTTTGCTTCAGGTTTGACTCTAAGTAGGTATAATTGTAGTTCTTAGTCTCAGCCATGATACCATTTACTCAGAGGACTTATTTAGCCTTCCAAATTCAGTTTGCAACGAAAACAACTTATTGAAATCAATACCAGGAAATCAAAATTTGACTTACATCCATTCATTCATTCTTTCAGTGTACGGTTTCGCTTTAACTGGAAACAACTATTGCTTTTTAGTCTTTCGTGCCAACGTCCAAAGAGTCTGAGCTCCAGGACCATGGATTAGTCTTAAAGCTTTCATTACACCCGAGCAACGCCGGGCTATACTGCTAGTATATATATATATCTGCCATTCATCCATGTTTTGAATATTGCTGCCATGTATGTTCCAGTGCCCCTGCTATTTACCTTGAGCACCTTGATCAGATCTAAAGAAGAATCCGCAATATTATTGGTCCTGATCTGGTGGCTCAGTTTCAGTCACTTAGCCACCACCATAAAGTTATCTTTCAGTGCTATTTTTATAAATACTTTCATGGTAATTGTTCAGATGAGCTCTTTGCTATATCTAGACATTTTGGATCTAAGCGCAGTACTAGAATGGCTCCAAGATCTCGTTAAATTACAGTTGTGCTGATTTAATGTCGCCATAAATTCTATGCAAACAGTTTCTTTTCTCACCATGGAACTCTCTTCCAGATCCATACTTTCCAGTTAACTTTAATCTGCAAAAGTTTTAAAACAATATCAATTGCTATCTACTGTTTTCCTGATTACTATTTCCTCTTTCCGCTCATTATTAATGTTTCTGTTCCTAATTCTTCCCCACCCTGTAGCCCCTTGTGTCATAGTGGCTTTACTGCCTTGCATGGAGGGATACTGATTAAAAATAAAATTCTTCATTAATGTTGCTTTGCAGGTCATTCTATAAAAACAGAGAACAAAATCTAATAGTCTTACAGAATGTGTGGATGTAGTTGATAAAACGTATGAGTAAGTAGATAAAAAAAATCAACCTTGATGAATCAAACAAGATGAAGCAGGTGAAGCATGGGCTGTTACTGGTAGGGGAGATGGTCCCTACAGTGTTAGGGATAGGAAAGCTGTTACATTCCTATTGGTAGATACATTTTTATCTATAATTTCCATAAGCAGTCTTGTAACTTTGAAAATAAAAAAAACCTTAGTTGGAAAGGTAAGCTAAGAAAAACAGTAAAGAAATGTTGAAATTCTAGGCTGATGGTAGGAAACATGTAGAGTAAAAAAGGTGTGAGTGAATGTTGTTTTTGGAGAAGAAATTTGAGAAATACTATAAATTATGAGTAGAAACACTCCTTTTGAACTTACAGGTTCTACTTTTATCATAAAATGAATTTTTTTAAAACTGGAAATAGCTTAAGATATCCAAAATCATTGTCAGCCAATCGCAGCCAGATTAACATTTTTGATTTTTATCAAAATTAGCCACCATTTTGATTTTGTTGTTTTGTTTTTTTCATGCAATTTTCTTAAGAATTAGAAGGTAATTTCAAATAATATTATTTTAGCCTTTAAATAAAACTGGGACCAATCATGAATTCAAAATTTTTTGATTGGGTAGAAAATGGGTGATAATTTATTCCGAACTTGCATATATATCATGATAAGATTAGAAGAAATGTGGGCTTAGTTTAGTGGTTAGAGAATCTGAACCGGCTGCCAAGAGGTCTCTAACATTCATGATACACATCTAAGAAAATGAATGAAAACTGGCCTTTATGGTACATTGATTTTGATATAATGGTTTAATGAATGTCTAATATCAAATGGGACATTTTGTAGCAACATATTTTTCAATTTTTTTAAAATCATTTCATCCCCAAGTAAGGCAATAAATTCACTAAGACACACAGTGAACCAACTTTCCTAGCAACAGATGTAGCAATTGATTCAATATAATCTTTCTACTGTAAATCAACAGAAAACATTAACTCAAGAAGGTGCAATGAATCATGTTCCTTGAGGTAAGCACTAACCATTTTGATGGAAAGCAAAAAGGGTTCTCTCAGCTGATTAAAAGAGAATGTTGTGAGTAAAAAGTAGTAAGTAAAACATACTGAAGTATACCTTTTCCTTTTTACTAATAGAGTGACAGAGAAATGTTCTCTTTCTTTTTCTCTCAACACATACATCCTTTCCCTCTTTATATTTTTCCATATTTCTGGTAACCTAGATATAACTTGGGCATAGGTTATTTGGTCAACTGACATCATGTGAAGTCAACCAATGATTAACACTCCTGCCAAAATCAAATCCAAAATGTGTAGGCATTAAGTAAATATAAAAAGAACAGTGAACACATGCATAGATGTTATGTTGGTCCTTGCATGTGAAGTTTGTGTCAGCTGTCAGAGATTCAATCAATACACCAGTCAGCCAAAAGAAGACTACCTCTATACTGACCAGTCAGTCAGTTAAGTGCCATACGTGAAACACGCTTGGGCAATCAGGTCTCGCAAGAGACATGACTGACTGGACAGAAGATTATCCCGCAGTAGGTTGCCATTGCTTTCTGCAGTAGACTGGTTGCCGACCAAGGCTATAGAACCCAATCTGTCCTGTTATTTAACTCATAAATGGAAGGAATAGATGGATTAATACCTTTCCCAAGGGTATTTGCGCGTAGGTGAATCCAATGAATTCAGGTGGAATTCGAACTTGGCTCCCCAATTTCTCGTTCCAAGCTGATATCCAATGCACCACAAACAGATGTGCCTAAATAATCTTCACAAAAACAATATGCAAAAACCAAGGAATGAATTCAAGAGTACAATCTAGATACTCAAATACCTAGAACATAGCACAAAAAGCAAACTGATACTACATTCCACCTGACACGCACACATGTAGGAAGAAATATGCTACATTTACATGAATATATATATACGTAGAAAAATTACTCTTCATAACATGAACACAGCAATACATATATAATAATGAACATTCACGTGAATACCACAATGACTTATACAAGAAACATATCAGACATAAAATACAAAAAGGGCAGAAATGATAATGATTCACGTATAATAAAAGATGTAATCTTATGGATTCAACAAAAATAAAATAATGGTTTCTTACTACTCCAACAGTTTCTTTCCTCGTACTTCCCGACTGTGTAATTCTCTTCCAAACGATTGCTTCCCCAACGGCTACAATCACCAGGAGTTTAAATGTAAGGTCAATAGACACCTCCTAACACACTAACCTGCTCCCATTCTATCAAGCACTCTTCCCATCTGCCCAACCCTCATCCTCGCTATCCTTACTCATCTGTCACCTTCCTCCTGACATTCCCTATGTCAAACCACTCCTTCTCTTTACCTTCCGCTATGTAGCCCCATGCGCAATAGTGGCAGTGGAATGCCTTGCTTGGGGTGAGATGATTAAAAAAAAAAATGGTTTAATTAATAAAATCTGGCCTTTACTCATTTATTATCTCAACCTTGTCGATATCATAAGAGCAGTTTTGTTTTGAAATAAATAAGAGCTGATTAAATAATACAAGATTCATTACTTAACATTTTATTTACTTGAATATTTCATCACTTATTCTCAGTCAATCTGTGGTATGAACACTATTGTTTTATCTGATATATAAACCTTTAATCCTGTCTGTGATGTTTCACAGACTGCCTAATTCCACGATGATAATAGTTTATATATATATATATATACACACACTAACAGCCATAATTATTAGGACAACCCAGTTTTTTTAAAAGAAATGATGTATTTCATACTATATTTAGTATTTATTGCCAAGTGGATAATTCTAAATGAAAATAGAATGGTTCTTTTGTTATTATTACTTTGCAAAGATGAACTTGTCTGAATCACCCTAAATTCTTTTCTTTTTTTTTTCATTGATAAAACTGCAATATAGGTAATTTTTAAATATTTATAAATTCATTTGATGCACATGTCATTGTTCAGTATTAACAAAAGAACCATTCTATTTTCATATACAATTATTCACTTGGCAATAAATACTAAAAAATAATATGAAATACATAATTTTTTAAACACTAGAGTGGCCTAATAATTATGGCCGGTAGTGTATATCTATCCAACATTCTGATTCTTACAAAACCATATGTAGTAGTGAAGTCACGTGCTTTTCCATTAAGTTGCCAGGAGTGACCCCATATCAAACCCCTGTTGCACTTAGCTTCTTTGATGGTCCCATGTAAATAGTGTACAATAACTCTTCTGCCATCATGATAGAACTTTTTGTTAGACAATAAAATCAGTAACTCATATACATATTAAAAAAAAACTTTGAATTGTTATAAATCAGTGTACAAGAGAATGTCTGACAAGTAGCCAGTTTCATTCTGAAATAACAAGGAATCTATGTTGCTAGGTGGGGCTACATGTCATGAACTGAGCTACAACTGAAAACCCAGCACTTCTAAATATTCTCATCAGTCACTAATTTAATTTTTTTAAAAAAGAAAAATACTGTTCAAAAACGTTAACATACAGCAATTAAAAATTTAGTAGCATTAAACTTTCAAAAGTAACTCGATCGGATATCCTAACTGGAAAGCAAGTAACGCAAGAGAATTCATTTTTATTTTATGGATCAGTCAGTTAAGTGCCGTACATGATTTATCCTGTTATTTAATCCATAGCTGGAGGGAAGTGACAGATTAATACATTTCCCAACGGTATTTGTGCGTAAGTGAATGCAACAAATTCAACTGGAATTTAAACTCAGCTCTCCGATTTCTTGCTCCAAGCCGATATCCACTTCGCATCACACAACACTTGTATAGCTTTCTTATTTGTCGAGTTATCCTTTTATTCTTTCTTTCATGCATTGTGCTTATGACTCTCCACAACTTCCTGACCTTTGGAGCTTTAAGAAATGTTTGTCCTATTAAATCTCTCCAATTTCCTATCCATTCACTTAAACATGTTTGGCAGGCTGTTAAATGTTTTTCTCTTACATTTGATAGGTCCTGTGCATTTAAATTCTCCAAACCTGTCTTCCTCATTAAGTGTACAAGAAATTTCAACTCTTTTTGATTGCAAGTATGCGCATACTTTTCATTTTCTTGCTTATTGCTTACAACAATCCGTCCTTAGTGTGGCTTTTAAAACCTTTGATGTCTAGCTTACTTACTCATACATCTTTCTTTTGCTTTTTTTTACGGTAACGCCTCTGATGTGCAGGGGGCTACATAAGAATAAAAACATTAGATAGGAGGAGAGTGAAGAGAAAGACGAACCAGTTAGAAAAGAGCAAGAGAAGGATTAGAATACAGGTGTGATGACAGTTGCAAAGGTGGAGAGAAAGGAAAGGATATACAGGGTGGTGTAGAAAGAACTACAGTCAAGTGGTTCAGAGACAAGTATTGACATTGCATTTAAATACCTGGAGGTTGTAGCCATCAGGAAAGCAAGAATATGGAAGTGAGTTCCGCAGGCGGGAAGTGCGAGAAAAGAAGCTGCAGGAGTAGAATTGTTGTCTGCATTTGGTTGATCTAACTGTGAATGGATGAGACCCAGTTGCCAGTCTGGTTGCACGAGTAAACATCTGTTGCAGAGGCACCAGTGTGACATAATATTTAAAAAAACATGAAAAGATGCTTATCTTAACTCTGATTTGATGAAAAAGTACCAACTATGGCTGCATTCTTATTTTTCTTACACTCCTTTGTAGAAATAAATAATATTTGTTCCTTTACAATCTCCTCTATTCCCCCTCTGCCATTTGTTGACACAAGCTTGTTAGATAGATTACTCTACTCGTCGTTTCCCGCTGCACCTTTTACTGTCAGTGTGTTTTGTGTGCGTTAAAATTCTTCTTACTTGTGATGTCACTTTCTGATTCTCAGAATCAGTTACCTTTTCTTTCCGTAATCGTCTTAACATCCATCTGTAAAATCATTTCCTTGTTGTTTCGAATTTCTTTCTTAATCTGTAAAGAAATTGTTTCACATTCTCTGCCATATAAAAAGATTTTCCATAACAGTTCAATGCTATTTTCTTGTATATAATGAAATATTCCTGTTTTGATACTTTGCTTAGTTTCTGAAAGACTTTTTCACTCTTCCAAACTTCTGTGTTTATATACAGATGAATGAAATTAATAAGAATAATGTTTCATTTAAGAATTTCAATCACTAAGAAAAGAAATAATTAATCAAGAAAGGTGTGAATTCTTTTAAGTAACATGTTCCTTCAGGATTTTGGCAATCATGGCTTTCCACAAATTTTCTGTCCTTTGGTTTTGTATCAGGTTTTTCACTCTCATTTAAGGAACCACTCCCTGGATGACTTCCACTGTTACATTTTGGCAATGTGGGTTGGTGGAAAATATTTAACCCATAGCTGGAGGGAGAAGAGATGAATTAATACCTTTCCAAAGGGTATTTGCATGAAAGCGAATGCAGTAAATTCATCTGGAATTTGAACTCTGATTTCTTAATGAGTCAATATTCACTGCAACACAACACCCTGTCCTTTGTAGCTTTTAATGTATTTTTTCTTTTTGTGATCTCTCCTAAACCCTGTCCTGCTATCCATTTGCTCAAACGCAGTAGGTAGATCATCCGTTGTTTCATTATGTTATGTGTTGTTTATATTATGTTGTTGTTTCATTCCTCTTGAATCAAATTTTCCAAGCACCCTTTCCTCATTTTGTGCCCTAGAAATTTCAACTTTCTCTTCTTGATGTTAATTATAAGAATCACTTTTGTTTCCATTTTCTCCAGAACTTGGTTATTGCTCACACCAGACTCTAAAAGAAGGTTGAACTTAGCAAATTGGCCAGTTTTAATGTCTTTGTCCCAACATGTGTTGAAAGCAAACGCCAGGCAGCAGAATCTATTTTAGCTTAAAAACAAATTACTTCCACTCTTTATACTCAGACTAATATCCTCATCTCATTTGTTGTTATTACAACTTTCCAGCCATTATAGGTTCTAACGCTTCAGAACATGGATAATCATGGCTCTCCACAACTTTCTTTTTTTTTCCCTTAAGTAATTTTTATACTTTATCTACAATACCTATTTATTTTTAGTATTTGTCTATATTTCTGAGATGAGGTAGTTTTTACAGTATTGACATTATTATTGTCCGCATCTTTGTTGCCATTTGTATGATGTTTCGGCTGTTGTATGCTCTGGCCTTCTTCAGATTCTGGGAATTTTGAACCGAACCTTTTATTACAATCATTAGGGTATATCATCCTCATTTCTTGTGTAAGGCCTTGATTGTCCTTAAGGACACATGGCCCAGTGGATAAAGACTCTTAGAGTTGTGAGTTCAGTACCAGGTAGCAGCAGTGGATAACAAGTAACTTGCAGGGTTAGAGGGAGATAACTAGGTATGAACTTACATGGGCTATTAGATTAGCAACTAGGTCCCACCCTTTTACAGTGAAATCAATTGTGCTTAAGTGCTTAAAAAATTGATAATTAGTGGTTGAAAGATCAGGAGAATATATATGACGTGGTGAACTCCCATATCTAAAGTCTTTGATTTTTTGCAACATCATTCTTGCAACATGTGGCCGCACATTATCATGGAGCAAAATTGGAGGCAGTTAAGTGCCATACGTGATACATGCTTCAGGCAATCATCTTTCAAAAGAGACATGACTGACTGGGCAGAAGATTATCCCACAGTAGGTTGCCATTGCTTTCTGTGGTAGACTGGTTGCTGACCAAGGCTATAGAACCCAATCTGTCCTGTTATTTGACTCATAGCTAGAAAGGGAAGATATGTATTATATTATTATATAGTAATAAGTGGAGGATCAGTTTATTACTTCATAACAATATAAAACTGATCCCCCATTTTATGCCCAGTAGTGGCCTTAATCATATATTCAACTATTATATTCAGTCAGTCAGTTAAGTGCCATATGTGATACACGCTTGGGCAATCATGTCTCCAAAGAAACATTACTGACTGGGCAGAAGATTATCCCGCAGTAGGTTGCCATTGCTTTCTGCGGTAGACTGGTTGCCGACCAAGGCTATAGAACCCAATCTGTCCTGTTATTTGACTCATAGCTAGAAAGGGAAAATATGTATTATATTATTATATAGTAATAAGTGGAGGATCAGTTTATTACTTCATAACAATATAAAACTGATCCCCCATTTTATGCCCAGTAGTGGCCTTAATCATAAATTCAACTATTATATTCAGTCAGTCAGTTAAGTGCCATATGTGATACATGCTTGGGCAATCATGTCTCCAAAGAAACATTACTGACTGGGCAGAAGATTATCCCGCAGTAGGTTGCCATTGCTTTCTGCGGTAGACTGGTTGCCGACCAAGGCTGTAGAACCCAATCTGTCCTGTTATTTAACCCATAACTGGAGGGAATAGACGGATTAATACCTTTCCCAATGGTATTTGCGTGTAAGTGAATGCAATGAATTCAGCTGGAATTTGAACTCGGCTCCCCTATTTCTCGTTCCGAGTCGATATCCAATGCACCACAACGCATATTTCTTAATTATGTGTCCTATAATTTTCATCTGTTTCTTTCTATTGTTAAGAATAAGTTTCTTTTCCATTTTCTTTACAATTTCCACATTGGCCATATGCTGTGTCCATAGTATTCTCAGCATTTGTTTGTAGAATAACTATTCAAGAATCTTCATGTGTGAGAAGTTTGCTGATAGGTACAAGAGACATATTAGTGAGTTATTTGATGTTATAGGAAAATGGATAATCCAGCTAAGTTCTGGAAGCAAATAAGCTGAAAAGTTATTAGCAATCTGCTATAGTTTATTCAAAAATTTGGTATCTTTGTTTTGCCATCTGTTGAGGGCAACCAGTTGCTACAGAATTTTTTCTTCTTAGGTTCCAAAGAAAATGCTAGTAAAACTTTCATCTCCATTATAGCATTAAGCGTAGAAAGAAATGGTAAAGAATTTATACTGAGTTTTTGAACCAAAGTCATATAAAATCCATTCTGGGTCTCTTAACATTTTTCTTGATTTACCCTGGGGAGTCATCGTAACTATTAATTTTTTTTTCTTGCTTGGTTGTTCAGTTAGAATTAAGAAAA
This sequence comes from Ascarosepion bandense, assembly GCA_037127315.1. Classification (NCBI taxonomy): domain Eukaryota; kingdom Metazoa; phylum Mollusca; class Cephalopoda; order Sepiida; family Sepiidae; genus Ascarosepion; species Ascarosepion bandense. Next base: position 1,186,814 of record JBBBDQ010001124.1, read on the forward strand.
AAATGTTGAGTTTCTGTTTTTTTATTTTCTTTTTCTTTTCTTTTGTGACATTCTAGGAACGAAATATCAAAATTAAAAACAAAAAAGAAATTAGTTGAAGGGAATCAAATTTTTGCAAACATCAACATAACTTGATAAAATAAAACATTTGGTAGTTCGTAGGAGAATAAATGGAGAAGATAGATTACAAGTAGCGAGTTTTTGAAAGTTCATTTCAGCTGAAAACAAATAGCAAAGAAATAAAAAGAAAGAATAAAAAAAAGGATTCGACAAATGCAAACAGTCTAACATTTTTGTCATTCCTAATTTGGTCCCTCATGTTTTTGATCGTTTTTTGTTTTTTGTTGCATAGACTGACACCAGAACTAATTCCAGGAACTCAGTTGTGTGTGTGGTTTTTTTTACTTTTTTTTTATGTGTGCTTAATGTGGTTGTGGATGGAAGGGACAGCCAAAAAGAAAAAAAAACGTTAGACTGAATAAATTTTATCCACCAAATAAGAGTTATCAAAATTCCAGGAAGTTAGTTCTCATCTTTTCTTTTTAACTGACACTTTTTCACAAAGAATCAGCTTCTTTCAATTTAACATGCTATTATGTAAAACTCTGCAAGTTGTATACATGTGTATAATACAGAGAAAGAGCTGTGTGCAAAGAATTTTTATATATCTCAGAGAGAGAGAGTTATATACACAAAGGGATTGTAATTCTGTGCACGAGAGAGAGATTTTTGTGTACAGATGAGAATTTCTGGGCAACACACATGGACATGTTTGTGCATTTGAGCATTTAATAAGACAGATTTGTATGTACATGTATATCTGTCTGTCTGTATGTATGTATGTGTGTACTTGTGCAAATACTACTTTAAGATAAATGAGCATTTTTCCCAATCTCATAAGAAAATTGTCTAAATCTTCTTAATAAAAACTTTCAGAAAAGCGATTATTTTTTAGAAAACCAAACACCAGCACGATTTGTGATCTAAACCCATGAAAAGCGAAAAAGATAAATCCATTATAGAGTAATTACTCTCTTCAAAGATTTCTGTCTTATTCGTGAAAGACGAAATTTATTATCTACATGGCATGTTCATTCAGGGCATACGGGATCATGATTCTCTCAAAGGTTCTTTTATCATTATCTGTGAATTGCAATACATTCTTAAGAAAGATAGTGGAGTAGTTTTGTTGCCTCAACCACAGTTTGTATTCAGAATTATCCTTCTCTCAGACTTGGTTGCCATATTAGAAAATAAACTCTATATCCAACACAGTTGATTACCCATATACATACCATATTAAAACATACCCAGACATTATTTTGTACCTAATAAGACAATATTTACAAATATGCCAAAAGTTTCTACAATGCAACATAAAATTCGTCATCACAAGAAATATTTGGTCAATCAGAGAAAACTTAAACTCCTTTTTTTCAAGCCTACTTTTGGAAAGAATTTTTGATAAAAAAACAGATTTCAATTTTCACCAGAAGAAATTCAACTGCCCCCTCAAACCATTCAAATACAAGAATACATGGCTACATAGATATTGCCCACTCTTGCATGTGATAAGAGAAACATGTATTGGTAAGTTCAAACAAATCACCATCAGCAAGAATGGTCAATGAATCTTTGCTGACAAAGATTTTTCTCAACCAGAGCTTTAACTGTGGACCAACTACTCAGATGTCTATTCTCAGCTACAGATTTTTACTGTGGATCAACAACTAAAATCCTTTTTAATCCTTTTTAATCTTTTTTAATCCTTTTCTGTGTAACAATTGCCCAATGACTTTAATTCAGTTAAAGACAATTTTTACTACTTTTTAACTCTTTTGAATTCATATACATCTTTTTGCAAATATAAATGCTTTAACAGGCATCCAGGCTTACGGCCATATCACGTTGAATACACCGGTTCTCGCTCGATCACTAGAGTCAAGCAACGTTGAGCCTGGTCAGTACTTAGATGAGTGACCGCTTGGGAATACCAGGTGCTGCAAGCATTTAGTGATGGATGTGCATTGTGGTGCAGTGGATATCGGCTCGGAAAGAGAAATCGGTGAGCCTAGTTCGAATTCCAGTTGAATGCCCTGCATTCACTTAAGCACTGGTACTCTCCGGAAAGGTATTAATCTGTCCCTTCCCTCCAGTTATGGGTTAAATAACAAGGGTAGGACTTGGGGACCCTGCCCTTAAAAACAAATCCCAATGAATCTTGATACTCAAAAAGAAGAAAGCATTACTACACACAAAACTTATATAAAAACAACAATAAATTGTTGAAAGAAAAAGGTATTAACATTAATAAATAAAATTTAGTTGGCAATAAATGACCCACCGAGGTTGATATGTCAAAAAACAAAACAACCAACCAACAAATTAACAGCCATCCCTATATTTTCTTTATTATTGTTTGGAATTCGAATGCTCTGATTTTTAATATAAAAACTACCTACAGACATTTAAATCTAAAGTTTACCTTGCTGTTTAGCCTATAGCTGGAGGAGAGAAGGGATTGGTTCATGTCATTCGTAAGCACATTAATCTAGACTTATTTATAAATGGAACTTTGTATGTGTGTGTGTGTGTGTGCGTATCCGTTACCTATAGACTCTGAAACGGCTCAACCAATTTTCTTGAAAATTTACACAGTTCTACTATAAGTGTCTGCGATTGTTCTTAGCTAGGTTTTGTGTCGAGGTACCTCTGATAAATATCGAAAATCGATAATCAAAAAAATCGGGTTATAGAAGGAGTGGTCCGATTTTAATCAAATTTGATACCCTCATAGACAAAGACATAAAAAACGATATTCAGAGGTTTCAAGGTTGTAGTTCTTATAATAGTGCAGAAAATTGATATATATATATGTAAGACAAGATGTTTGTGTGTGTGTCTGTTTATATGTCTGTATTTTTTTCAGCTCTTTAATTTTAGTTTTTGCTTCAAGTTTGGCTATAAGCAGGTATAATTGTAGTTCTTAGTCTCAGCCATGATACCATTTATTCAGGGCACTTAGCCTTCAAAATTCAGTTTATGATGAAAAAAACTTATTTGATATCAATAACAGGAAATCAAAATTTGACTTACATCCATTCATTTTTCTTTCAGTTTACGGTTTCACTTTAACTGGAAACAACTGTTGCTTTTTAGTCTTTCGTGCCAACGTCCAAAGAGTCTGAGCTCCAGGACCATGGATTAGTTTTAAAGCTTTCATTACACGCGAGCAATGCCAGGCTATAATGCTAGTACAAAAATAAATGCAAAAACTAGATGAAAGTAATGGGTTAGTATATTTTACACATATCCTGGGATTTTTTTCTTTTTTATATTTAAATATGTGAGAAATGTACAACTAAGAATCCTCTCTCTCTTTCAGTACCATTTCTTTTTGTGATATAGTTGATCGTGACTCTCCGTTGCTTCCAATTTTCACTTTCATGATGGTTCTTGACAAATTTACTAGAATGTTTTCCCATTGTTTTCTCTATGGTTTTGAATTTACAATTATCCTTTCCATAGACTGGTTGGCGATCTAGCCTGCTATTTAACCCATAGATGGGAGTAGAAAGGATTGATTCATGTCTTTCTCAGGGGTATTAATGTGAAGTAAACACAAGGTATCCCTATGAGAATTTCAACTCAGGTTGTCAATTCCATTTGCCAGAGTCTTTAACTATTTGTCCATCATAAAACACCGAAATAACATTTTGGTGAAAGCAAGAAAAGAAGATAATTTGTCAGTTTATAAAACTGAATTGTTACAAAGGCTGTTTTTAATGCCCAATGGTCATTAGTTTGTGTTGTGTCACCAAGGTGGCAGCAGTGATACGAAATGATGTGTGCTGAAATATCTGCAGCACAATATCTGAGCTAATGGATATTAAGTACAAACAAGACAAACACAGATAAGACAAAACAACAATAATTAGAAAGAAAGTAAGTTGTTAGTTGCAGAGAGCACAGTTTGTTAATATGTAATGACACTCCAAAGTTATGACTGCTATTATTCTTTTTTTACATAGCTTTTCGGTTCACGGACAATTCCATCATTGAGAGTGCTGGAGGGGTGTCAGCTGCTCTACAACAGTCTGCACAAGTAAACACATAATATATCAAGGCAGCTGTACATTGTATGCAGTTTAGTTTATATTGTTATGAATACTTGTTGATAGCCGCATAGCATGTGCTACACCAGGGTTACACATGGTTATTAAATTAAAATTTCTTCTCTTCTAGACTGGGTCCTGAGCATGACGGTAAACTGCATCCCGCAGCAAGGCCTCTGATTGGGAGGTTGTAAGGAGCATGGAACCACTTCCTCATTGCTGTTGTTCCCAGGTCCACCCTGATCTGGAGTAGTAGCACCTGTTAGGGTCCCAGCTACGGAAAAAATAGTTAACCCCCAAACTGGGGTCAAATCACTACAAAAGTATAAAAATACACTTTTATAGAAATATATACATAAAAATAGATTTTTATAGAAAAATATACATTTTTGAAGAAAAAGATTATTACCAGAACACATTTTTGAAGGAAAAAAAATTATTCTCAGTAAAACATTTTTGAATACAGAACTAGAAAACATTTTTAGTTTTCTAAAATAAAAACAAAAAATTTTCATTAAAATCTGACTAAATCAACCTTCTCACTATAACTGAACATTAAAAAAAGTACATTAAAACCCCATCTTTTTGGAATTAAACAACCCACAGAGGTTGATATGTCGTTAAGCAAAACTCAAAATCTTCTAGACTGGTTTCCAGCTGAAGCTAGAGATCATAGTCTACATTTTTTAACCCATAGCTGGGGAGAGAACAAATGAATTCATACTTTTCACAAGACTTGCTGACTTGTTTTCACTTGCTAATTATTACACCACCTGCACATGCCGAATGCACAAGCTAAATTCCAGTATAAAATCTGCTTTTTATGATAAAAATCAGTTTTCTTTTTTTCAAAATTTGTGCTATTTAGAAGTGGTTGAATATAAAGTTGTTCTCCAGTCCATCCAACATTGATTAATTTATGATTGCTGAAGTTAAAGCAACAACATGTCTAATCAGTATGTACGCTAATTTTAAAGAAATTCAGGGTGGTCCCAAATTTTTTGCCTGTCTTCCTGGCACAGGCCTGGTAATTAAAAAAAGGTTAATACCCATGTGGCCTTCCCTCTCCAGCAGTAACTCTTCTTCAGGAGGGGGCTGGGTTCATTGTCCAGTGCCTGAGGCGTCCCCACAGTACTGTGAGTAAAACCACTTTAAATCTCACCCTTATGTCACAATTGGTAACAATGTGGGTGTACTGAAAAATGCTTCTATAGGGTAGATGGATGACTGTTTGAGAACACCACATGCTGTAAGCTTGGATGTGTGGGTGGTGTAATAATGTCACTTAGAGCCAAGTTCTAATTCCAGTCAGGTTTTTTATGTTCCCTTACATGCAAATATCCTTGGAAAAAGTATGAATCCACCTTTTCTCCCCCCACCTTTGGGTAATTAGTAGGACTTGTATCCAGAAATCATTATCTTCAAAAATTCTTGCAAGCTAAAAATATTTTCTAGCTTTAAATAACCTGCAAAAGTTCAAGGTGTTAAAAAACAGTCCAGTCTAACCAATTAACTTTCTCTTTACGTAAAATTATCTGACCTTGTTTGGATTTCTAAATATCTGGAATAAATATGATCGCATTGATTTCACTCGACTTAGTATCAATTACTTTAAATGAAATGCTAACAATCTTCACTTGGGCCAGGAATGCAAATTTGATCAGAAATTCTGCTTTGAATCAATTAAGAAAATAGTTTTTCTTTATATTCATAAAAACATAAAGAAATGGAAGACCTCAGATTCAATTTTAATTTTCTGAAAAAAATAACCTTTTTTTAAAACAAAACAAAAAAAAACATTCTTTTAATCTGTATAATGACTGTATGTCTGTTTCTTTTAGTCAAAAAGATTTTTTCATTGTCATTTGCACCATTTATTTGTATTCGTTAATTTCTCAAGCATATTCATACGACGTCAATGCAAATTATCGAAGTCTGATATTGAACTCAAGTTGTGAGCTTTATTTTTCATGCTGCTAATTATTTGGTCACAAACTCCTCTCTTGGTACAAAATCTAAACTTATTTATAAATGGAACTTTGTCTGTGTGTGTGTGTGTGTGTGTGTGTGTCTCCGTTACCTATAGACTCTGAAACGGCTGAACTGATTTTCTTGAAAATTTACACAGTTCTACTATAATCGTCTGCGAGTGTTCTTAGCTAGGTTTTGTGTCGAAGTACCCCCAATAAATATCGATAATCGAAAAAATCGGGTTATAGAAGGAGTGGTCCAATTTTAATCAAATTTGATACACTCATAGACAAAGACATAAGAAATGATATTCAGAAGTTTCAAGGTTGCAGTTATTATAATAGTGCAGAAAATTGATATATATATATATAAGGCAAGATGTTTGTGTGTGTGTCTGTTTGTCTGTATGTTCTTTATACAAATCCACAATTTTTCTCCGATTCTCACCAAACTTTACACAAATATTCTTTAGGCTGAGTCTGAGCTTCAGAACCATGGATTAGTTTTAAAGCTTTCATTACATCCAAGCAACGACGGGCTATATTGCGAGTAAATAAATATTTTTATAGATGCTAAAACTTAAGTTGCTTCCAGTGTATTATGGTGTCATATAAAATGCTGTCTCCTTTGGTATCCTTGGCCCAAAATAAGAGTCTTAACAGTAACCTACCTAATGAGTTTGTGTAAATGGTTGGCAGAATAGAGTTTAGGAGAGATAACAAAGAGATAAAATTTACTAAGACCAACAAAAGACAGGGAATTGTGGAGAGCCATGATTGCCAATGCTCTAAAAATAAATACTTTAATGGCAACTGTTTGAATGAGCTCTTTACTATGGTACCTAAACTTTAAGAATTTACGCTCAGTACTAGTTCGAATTCTAGTTGAATTTGTTACATTCACTTGTGTGTTGATACTCTTGGGAAAGGTATTAATCCATCTTTTCTCCTTTCAGCTATGGGTTAAATAGTAGAAAAGATAGGGTTCCATAACCTTAATTGACAACCAAGAAATAAATCGCAACCTACTGTGGGAAAATCTTCTGCCTAGTTAGTCATGGATTGACAGAGACATGATTGTTCAGGTGTGTATCTCATATGACACTTAAATGACGGACTAGATTGGCAGCTAGGTCTCATCTCTTTATAGTTGAAAAGGTTAGATGTCACTGTAAGTTCTATGCTAAGAGTTTCTTTTCTTGCACTTATCACTTGTGGAACTCACTTCCAGCTCTATCCTTTTCCATCAACTTTAATCTTCAAAAATTTGAATGCAATGTCAATCACTATCTACTGTCCTCCTGAACACTCTACTTATGTTCTCATACCTTCCTAATATTTCTATCTTCTAATTCTTACACATTCAGTAACACATGTGTCTTAGTGACTTTACTGCTTTGCTTGGGGTGAGCAAAACAAAAGTATGGCAGAAAAGGGTTTGAGAGAGAAAACAAAAATATAGAATTTACTAAGAGCTACAAAAACAGGAAATTGTGGAGAGCCATGATCGCCTTCATGAAGGGACATAACACATAGAAGAGGAATAGATTTGAGTAAATGGATGGCAGAAGAGTGTTTAGAAGAGATAGCAAAGAGGTAAAATTTACTAAGAGCAACATTAGATAGGAAATTGAGGAGAGCCATGATTGCTAATGTCCTGAACAGGCATGGTATAAGGAAAAGAAATACAACTGTAAATTAACCAATGGTGACATTAGGAGTCAGTACCCCCAATTTCATACTGAACACCAAAAAATGCATCACTGTATAATGTTTTTAATGTCTACGGCTATATCGTGTTGAATGCACCAGTTCCCGTCCGATCACTGAAGTTAAGCAACATCAAGCCTGGTCAGTACTTAAATGGGTGACCATTTGGGAATACCAGGTGCTGTAAATGTAAGGACCAAGAATGGTCTACCGGTCCTCCAGGTTTGGGGTTGGGTGCAGGGCTAACAACCCTGCCCTGTAAAAACAGTTTGTTACAGAAACAGTCACAAAAAAGTTGCTGCTCTATGCACCATTGGGTGTGATGGATGAATGATGATGATGATGATGATGATGAATGTTTTTTATGATGAAACAGTTTAGATTTCCTAATGAATGTTTTTAAAACTGAGAAATCCTTCAATTTTCAAGTTGAAATTTTAATTTTATTTTGAAGATATTTTAACTGGAAATTATCCTCTCTCTTATAATAAAGACTGTTGTGTATTTGTGTGTGTGTGCATATATATATATATATAGTAAAGTAGTATCCTTGGAAATTTGTAAAGTTAATAAGGGTTCATAATCTGATAAGAACTCAATGTTAGAATTTAACAGAGTATTATAATGTTACAAATCCATTTATTTTGTGAATATTTTATAAAAACAGTTTTTGTTATTTCAATAAAAAATTCAGTAAAACTGAATTTATATCTGAAATAATTTTAGAAATGCATGGCCAAATTTATGCATAAATCCTCTAGGTTAGTTTAAATGTTAACACTTGGTTAACAGTAACATTGGGGATAACCTATGAGGAAACAGCTAATAATCCTCTCAATTATTTTGCTATCATTTTTGACGGCAGGAGTACACTCATTTAAAATAATAATGTATAAAGTGATATTATCATCATAAACGTTAAGGAAAACAAAACTAACTCCATCAATTACTGTTGGTGAGTGGGTGTGCAGATTTGGGGGTTTATCTGAACATGGATTGTACATTGTCACAAGGATGTAAGAGCCTCTCATTTTCCCCCTCTTAGGTGGGTGCTTCTATATGTTCCTGTCATTGGCTAGACCACATGTGCACATCTCAAGTGCAGCTAGTTGAACCACCTGTTCATATATTAAGAATAACTAGTGATATCTTGTGAGGTACATATCTGCACTGTGTGGATAGAAGGGTATCTATGATCAATCTACTAATGCACTTGTCTTCTCTGAAGTATCAGTGTACCTGAGTGCAAAGCCCATTTTGGCAACATCTACAATGATCCACATAATACTTATACACTTAGGTTTAGACATGGGTGTGTCTGTATTGCTTGTGTTTATGTGTGTCAGAATTAGTGTGTTGCCTTTGTATGTGGGGTTATTTATTGTGTGTATCTGAAAAAGCTGTATATCTGAATTTGGTTGATTGAAAAAGTTGCCATTGTAAGATTGAGGGATAATATTATGTGCAAATGGTACCTATGGATGTTTATGTACATGAAAGAGAATTGTGTACATGCATGCAAGCGGTTTGTGTGACAGAGTTGTATGTGTATATGAGAGAGTTGTGTGTTTGTATACACACACACACACACACACACACATATATATATATATGTTCACTTCAAGGGCTTTGCAGCTCAAAAGAAATCATTTACAAGGTAAGGGTACATGACTTAAATGGCCAAAATAAAATATATCTGGGATCAACCAAAGACACCTCTAAGACCAGGTGGTTCAATCACAAATCTACATTCAAAATAGAAAACTTCAAAAACTGTACAAAATTGGCTAGCCATGTGTGGAAATTAAAATCAAAATATGGAAAAGACCCAGAAATAACGTGGAATGTAGTGAAAAGAGCCAAGCCTTACAACGGTGGCAAAATATGTAGACTGTGCCAAGAAGAAAAGTTAGAGATTATGCTATTCCCAAACAAAAATGAACTATTGAATGAAAGAACGGAAATTATGACTAAGTGTAACCATACTAAAAAATACCTTTTAGATTCATACAACCATGAATGAAACCATCATAATTCCTTGTAATTTTAAAAATTGCATGTTCAAAAATTATCTGCCATGTGAGCGTTAAAAAAAAACACCATTATGTGGGCATTTATAAAGAAACCCGGTAAAATCAGTTATTAAAATCGCCTGAAGACACCACTCATGGTAGAAACCGAGGTCACATAATAACTTGTTTACAAATTAAAAATATATCTAAAATTGTGTATGTGGGAGAGAAATTAAGTCGGGTGTAAATGTGTGTTGTATATGGATGTTTGTGTGTGAGAGCCACATGAATGTTTATATAAGAAAAAGACAGCTCTGTGTGTGTGTGTGGCATCAACAAAAAACCTTTTGTCTACATTCCCTGGGTGGCATATTTTTAAGTATTGTTTATATTTTGATCATCATGCTTATTTCTCAGATTTCACCTCACACCCAACTCACTTGTCTTAAATTATTAAATTGTTTGATTAAGAAAAGATATAAGATCTCTAATCTGTGGTGGACTGGGATAAGAAATTTCTTGTAAATTTTAATGCTTCAAAAACAAAACTGCACTCTTTTGACCACCATAGACAAACACTCCTACCTCCCAACAGTACGGATCACGTTAGTCTCCCAGAAAGCAATACACTGCACTTATTCAGTCTCACTCTCTCAGCCAAACTCAAGTGGAACGACTACATTGCATCAATATCTACAGCTAGAAAGATCAGCTCTCTGTGTTGGGTCAGGAAGTTTTTCTTGTTAGAATCTATTTTGCACAGACACAAATTTACCATTTGTTTGTGCATTGAATACTGTTGCCATGTCTGGTCAAGTGTTCCTGCTATTCATCTCGAGGTTCTCAACACAGTCTAAACGAGGATCTGCAATGTAGTCAATGCTAGCTTGGCAGCTCGACTTCAGTCCTTTTAACACTGGTTGCATGTGGCTTCCCTCTGTCTTTTCTACAGATATTTTCACAGCTTCTACTTTCACAAACTTATCACTCTGGTGCTTTTTCTACATGAATTTATTTGAGATACTAAACTGGCAACTAGGTCCCACTCTTTTACAGTCAAAACAGTCAAATGTAACTGCCACTTCTACTTTAACAGGTTCTTTTTTCACACTTTCCACATGTGGAATTCCCTTCCATATACGTGCTGCCTTGATAGCTACAATCTAAAAGAGTCTAAGTGCAATATCAATTGCTGCTTTTTATCTCCTTGATTTCCGTCTTTGTCTTATCCTTCCTTTCTCTGATGTCCTCTGTATCTTGTTCTCTTTTTTTTTTGTTCTTTCATGTAACCCCCTGCACACCAGTGGCAGTACTGCCTTGCTTGGAGTGAAAACCGTTAATGTGTTTACTTTCTTTTGTTATGGAGTAGCATAGCATAGGTTGCTGGTGAATTGGGAGTTATCCATGGTTAGACTATAAATTGCCAAAAGGTGTCACAGGGAGGGATTAAAAAATAGGAAAAATTGTAACTGACAAATGGCACACAAGTTGATATATGATTTGTATTGGCTGTGTCCCTGCAGATAGTGGGTATGATTTTGAAAGTCCAGAAACCTCTAATTAACTTTAGCTAAAAACATCACTGATGACATATGCCAAAACAGCTAAGAGATGCATTTTGACAAAACAAAAGCAATTTCTTCTGCTCTTTTTTTTTTTTTTTTAATCATTTCACCTCAAGCAAGATAAAGCCACTACTAGTTTGCAGAGGGTTACAATGAAAGAAAAAAAAAAAAACAAGGTACAGAAGGCACCTAAGAGATTGATGGGATTCAAGAAGAGAGAAGATGGCAATTGGTGTATTGAAACTTTTAAAGATTGTGGTTATGAGGGATGCAAATGAGAAGTGTGAGAAAAGAAACTGTTAAAGTAGAAGAATCAGTTACATTTAACTATTTCAACAGTAAAAGGGCGGGTCCTTGATACTAATCTAGGAGCATACATAAATACATGTGGCCAGAGAAGCAGGGAAAAAAGCTTCACAGAGCAGCAGTCCAGAAATTATTTGTAGAAAAGACAGAGGGAAGCCACATCATATTGGTGAGAAAGTGAATGAAGGTGGGTCGCTAAGTCAGGACCAACTACATTGCAGATTCCCCTTTGGATATAAAGTAACATTTCTTAAGAATAACACTGTGAAAACAAAACCGTGTAGAACTAGCTATCCTGCATCAGTTAAGTGCCATGTGTGATACACGCTTGGGCAATCATGTCTCGAAAGAGACATGACTGACTGGGCAGAAGATTATCCCGCAGTAGGTTGCCATTGCTTTCTGCGGTTGACTGGTTGCCAGCAAAGGCTATAGAACCCAATCTGTCCTATTATTTGACTCATAGCTAGAGGGGCAAGAGAAGTATTATATTATTAAGTAGTAATTAGTGGGGGATCAATTTATTGCTTCATAACAATATTAAACCAATCCCCCACTTTATGTCCAGAATAAGCCTTACTCAAGTTTCCATCGATGCAGTCAGTCAGTTAAGTGCCATACATGGTACACGCTTTGGGCGATCATGTTTCGAAAGAGACATGACTGACTGGGCAGAAGATTATCCTGCAGTAGGTTGCCATTGCTTTCTGCGGTAAACTGGTTGCCAACCAAGGCTATAGAACCCAATTTGTCCTGTTATTTAACCCATAAATGGAAGGAATAAACAGGTTAATACCTTTCCCAAGGGTATTTGCGTGTAAGTGAATGCAATAAATTAAGCTGGAATTCAAACTCGGCTCCCCAATTTCTCGTTCCGAGCTGATATCCAATGCACCACAACGCACATCTTAAATACATGACTGAAAACAGAATCACTTATATTAAGAGTGTTGTTGTTAATGTTAAATTTTTTCTGCTTCTCTTTTGTAATGTTGGAAAATATGACTCTTTCTGTATTGATCGTATCAGAGAAGATGGCCGTAGAACAAATGTTACAAAATGGTGGAAGAATATAAATAACAAAACTGTTGCCACATCTGGTCTGGTGCCCCTGCTATTCTCCTTGGGGATCTTGACAAAATACAATGGAGAATCTGTAATGTGATCGATACCGACTTGGCTGACCGGCTGCAGTCACTCTCTCACCGGCATGACATGGCTTCGCTGTGCTTCTCCTATAAATATTTTCATGGCTTCTGCTCAGATGAACTTAGATCATTGGTGCCCCCAGGTACGAATTTGCACGAGATACTAGATTAGCAACTAGGTTGCACCCTTTTACAGTGAAACCGATAAAATGTAACCGCAATTTCTACTCCAACAGCTTCTTTTCTCGCACTTCCCGCCTGTGGAATTCCCTTCCACATACTTGCTTCCCCAACAATTACAATCTCCAGGAGTTTAAATGTAAGGTCAATAGGCACCTCCTAACACACTAACTCGCATCCATTCTCTTAAACACTCTTCCCATCTACCCAACCCTCATCCTCGGTATCCTTACCCGTCTATCATCCTCCTTCTGACATTTCCTATATCTAACCCCTCTTTCTCATCACTTTCCCCTATGTAACCCCCTGCGCAATAGTGGCAGTGGAATGCCTTGCTTGGGGTGAAATGATTAAAAAGAAAAAAGAATTTTCCCTGAAGGTCTTTGAATGATTGATTGTTTCTGTATCCTTTTTGCACAGCTTATCAATCTTTTCCAGGTCAGTTAAAGTTAAAAAATAATTTTTGATAAGAGTTTATTGGCGATAATAATGATTTACTCATATGTCATGCTAATTAACTCATAGATGCAGAGAGAAGAGATAGATTCATGCCTTTCCTCAGATTATTTGCAGGTAAGTGAATTGGAACATGGTTTTCGGATATTCCACTTCCATTACACACTACCTGTTCATGCAAGCTCACAGCACCTAGTATTCTAAAGCAATTGCCCACCTGAGTACTGACAAGGCTCGCCATTGCTTAAATTCAGTGATTGTACAAGAACCAGTGTTTCAATTTGATATGGCCATAAGCCTTGAATGACATTGACTCTTCTTCCAAATTATAGATAAAGAAATGAAAACGTTTCTCTTTTTCTACATTTCTTCAATCCATGCCAATTTATAGCCAATGCTTGACCTAATTTGCCTGGAGAGGTCAAGGAGAAGAGCATAGAGCCTCAATTAAATAACAGTCAATTGCAAAATCTTATATGGATAACTGCAGCCAAGTTTTCAGATAGCAGAATCAGTCAAACAAAATTACCTTCATTCAAAAAATAACAAACGTATTTGTTTTTATACAAATTTTGCTCTGACTGGAGGCTTAAAATCTATTTAATACCAGCCAAAAGATTAAAACAAAGAAATAGAATTGCCAACATATTTTTGCAAGGTAATTTAATTCTTTTTCTTTTAACTTCCCAGCAATGGGTTAAATAGTATGACTTATACTTAAAAGTTCTTAAATAATAAATAACCACTATTCTGAAAAAATTGATCATGCAATTAAAAATATGTTTTGGCTTTAAATATCCAACAAAGGGTTGATAAGCTATAAAAAAAAAACAAATTAATAAAAAAGAAATCCTTTAACTTAAATGTGGGTTTTTAGCAGACACAAATTCTTAGCCCAATATTTGAATTCTAAAATTAATGCAGAGCTACATTAAATTATAATGGTAATATTTTCACCGGATGTGTGTTGTGGTGCAGTGGATATCGGCTCAGAACGAGAAATCGGGGAGCTGAGTTCAAATTCCAGCTGAATTCCTTGTATTCACTTATGCGCAAATACCCTTTGGAAAGGTATTAATCTGTCACCTTCATCCAGCTATGGGATAAATAACAGGACAGATTGGGTTCTATAGCCTTGGCTGGCAACAAGTCTAACGCAAAAAGCAATTGCAACCTATTGCGAGATAATCTTCTGCCCAGTCAGTCATGTCTTCTTTCTTAACCAATTTAAAAAGTACAAATCCGTCTCTTCCCGCTAGATATGAATTAAATATCAGGGGAACTGAACTCTCTAGTCATTGCCAGTTTAAGAGGAAAATTCTGAATTTAAAACCTGTTGGTCATGAAGCTAGTAACTGTATTCCATAAAAATGACTTGATACTAAAAACCCCAGCAGCACTCCATAGTGTGGTTCAGCTGTGACTCTCTACTCAACAGGCAGTCTACAGGTTCAAAAACAAGAAGAGTAGACCTCATACAGAAAGTAGCAGTGGAGAGTGACAAGAAGGGACTACAAATAAACTTTAAGAAAACTGAGTGCATGGTCATCAGCAAAAGATACAACCCAAAATGCCAAATACAGGTGGGGGATAACAGAATCAAACAAGTACAAGAATTTAAGTACCTAGGAAGTGTTCTAACAGGAGATGGAAAGTGCGACACAGAGATCCGAAGGCGAATTGGCATGGCAAAGGACGCGTTCCAGAAAATGAGCAAAATACTAACACACAGGAAAATCTCAATAGAAACGAAGAAAAGAGTGCTAGACTGCTACGTGATGTCAGTTCTTCAATACGGCAGTGAATGCTGGACAATATCATCGAAAATGAGGACAAAACGGGAAGCGGCCGAAATGTGGTTCTACAGAAGGATGCTACGGATATCGTGGACTGAGCATACAAGCAACGACGAGGTGTTAGAAAGAATGGCAACAAAAAGGAAATTGATGCTGAGCATCAGGAAGAGACAACTGAAGTTCCTGGGACATGCAATGAGGAAGGAGATTCTGGAGAACCTGATACTGACTGGCCAGATAGAAGGAAGGAGAGACAGAGGAAGGCAGCGGATAACATATTTGCAGGGCCTGATCAGGTGGATGACGGAACAGGGGTTGCCAGGAGCAACAGGAGCAAACATACTAAGAGCCACAAGGGATAGGGAGATGTGGAGAGCCATGATCGCTTACATCCTGAAGGGACAGGGCACATAGAAGAAGAAGAAGAAGAAGAAGAATTTTCTGACTGAAATTATTCAGTGGACCTGAAGCAGACTACCACCATGTTTAATTTTGTTGTTTTCATTTTTTTTTTTGTTTACTTTTTTTCAGTGCAGTTCTATCGATTGTTACTTAAACTTTTCAATTATCAGAAAAAAATTTTGAAAAATCACAGCATCTAAGCAAATTTGTTGAGGGGTCAGTTTCTCATACAAGATTAAAGTAAATCAATCCCCCACTTTCAATCCACTCGTGTTGGGGTTGCTTTGTTTATGTTAATTTCATTGTTTTTAATTTTCTTTTTACTTTTTTCAGCGCAGTTCTATCAATTGTTACTTAAACTTTCCAATTATCAAAACGAATTTTGAAAAATTCAAATATTTAAACAAATTTGTGAGGTGGGGTTTCAGTTTCTTATACAACTTTAAAGTAAATCAATCCTTTATTTTCAATCCACTATAAGGTTGTATGAGAAACTGGTCCCCACCCCACAAAAATTGTTTAAATATTAAAATTTTTGCAATTTGTTTTTTGTCATTCATAAAGT
Source organism: Ascarosepion bandense (assembly GCA_037127315.1). NCBI lineage: Eukaryota > Metazoa > Mollusca > Cephalopoda > Sepiida > Sepiidae > Ascarosepion > Ascarosepion bandense. Next base: position 1,203,039 of record JBBBDQ010001124.1, read on the forward strand.
TTAAGGTGTAAAAGATAATATTGCACTGAAAAAAGGCCCAAAAATTTAATAATGAACAAATTTACAGGTGGCGGTGATGTTGTACTGGCGACTGGTTTCAGAATGGAGGCTCGATTTACGTTGTATGAGAAAATGCTTAAATATGAAAATTTTTCAAAATTTTTTGTCAATCATAAAGCTAAGGGGGTAATCAATCTTACTGCGCTGAAAAAAGTTTAAAAAAATGAAAAACAACAAAATTAAACATGACAGTAGTCTGCTTCAGGTCCGCCAATTATTCTTTTACAAATTATGGTTCTTTTTTTGTATATTTTTCATCAATATTTCCTGCACTGTAAAGTGTATACATATAATTCTTACATCAAATTTTCCTCTTTAATACAATCAAAGATTTTGATTATAAGATTAACTTTACAGAAAGAGATAGGAAGAAGGTAGACAGGAAGAATGTAGGATACACTGACGGGAAAAGAAGCAGAGTAAAACATGTTTGACGAATTTGTGTAAGTAGATGAAGAAACAATACCAAAACATAGAAAGAGGGAAAAATTACCTCCTGCCTGTGGAATTCCCTTCCACATACTTGCTTCCTCGACAGCTACAATCTCCAGGAGTTTAAATGTAAGATCAACAGACATCTCCTATCTCACTAACTTGCATCCATTCTCTCAAGCTCTTTTTTCATCTACTCCACCCCCATTTTTGATAATCTCATCCATCTATTACCCTCCTCCTGACATTTTCCATAACTAACCTCTCTTTCTCATCACTTTCCCCTATGTAACCCCCTGTGCAACAGTAGAATGCCTTGCTTGGGGTGAGATGATTTAAAAAAAAAAAAGGAAAAAGTTTGTTTGTTTTTGAGGCTTAACGACCTATCAATCCTTATGGGATCATTTTAAGGTCATAACCAATGATTTTGGGCAAGGTTATTTTTATTTTTAAAACATTTTTCTTTTCACGATTCATTGGGATTTGTTTTTTTTTAAGAGCAGGGTCCCCAAGTCCTACCCTTGTTATTTAACCCATAACTGGAGGGAATGGACGGATTAATACCTATCCCAAGGGTACCAGTGCTTAAGTGAATGCAGGGTATTCAACTGGAATTCGAACTCGGCTCACCGATTTCTCTTTCCGAGCCGATATCCACTGTACTACAATGCACATCCGTCACTAAATGCTTACAGCACCTGGTATTCCCAAGCGGTCACTCATCTAAGTACTGACCAGGCTCAATGTTGCTTAACTTCGGTGATCAAGCGAGAACTGGTATATTCAACGTGATATGGCCGTGAGCAAGGAAAAAGACATGATTGTCCATCTTCTGAAGGCATATAGCACATAGAGTTGATTTCCTGCCAAAATGGTTTGTTCCTGCCTACAATATCTGCCATGTTTGAATCAGTTTTCCAAACTAATGAAGATGCCAAGTAATTTTGTACCTGTAATATTGATTGAAGTCGTGAAGTCATTTGTTCTCTCTATCATATTATATAACATGTATTTTTCAATACTTTTAACAGTGACAAAATTTTTGTGTAAAATGCTGCAAATTTCAGCAACATTTTTGTCTGATTTTATATTTTGCAAATGGGTGACATGATTTTTCCCTAGCGTTAATTGAAATAAGAGATTAAGTGTGAAATTTAGCCCAAAACATTTCATGTAAAACACTTGCACCTACATTCCTACCAGAAAGAATTAAATTTTACTTCTGCTGTGTGGAAAAAAGCAGAAAGTAATTAACCCAAATATTATATACACTTGAATACAATATTTATGATATTTATTAAACTAAGATTACTATTACAAGACCAAAATGGTGGAAATATCCAGAAGGTTATGTTCTACCAATCTTCTCAGGGGAGAAAAGACTGCCTGTCTTTAAAATGGGCATCTAAAATTCTGGCATTTTAATTTGGTTTGAAACGTTGTGTTCAGTTCCCAAGCAAAAGCAAACGTGGGACCCAAATTTTGTTTTTGTAAATTTTCCCAATTTGCTTTAGATTTCTGCGGACAGTTGAACATGACACATGAAATTTTTTACACGAAATATTGGGTTCAATTCAATAGTCTCTTCCAAATGTTTTTATTGAGAGTAGGCTGTCTAGAATTTTCAGTTGTTATTTAAATCTTTTGAATCACGGCTGCCTTTACTACATGGTAATTTTTTAAAATCATTTCACCCCAAGCAAAGCAATAAAGACACCAAGACGCAATGTGTTATTGAGTGTGAAAGACTAGAAAAAAGAAAAACATGATTAAGGTGTGAGAAGAATAAAAGAATAATCAAGAAAAGAGTGGATGATGATTGACATTGCAATTAAATCTTTGAAGATCAAAGTTGACTGGGAAGCAAGAAGTCAGTGAAATGTTTCACAGGTAAGAAATGTGAGAGAAGAAACTATTAGCATAGAACTTACAGCTGCATTTAGCCAATTCAGCTTTAAAATGATGAGACTTTGTTGCCAATCTAGTCAGTCAGTTAAGTGCCATATGTGAAACACACTTGGGTGATCATGTCTCGAAAGAGACATGAGTGACTGGGCAGAAGATTATCTAACAGTAGGTTGCCATTGTTTTCTGCAGTAGACTGGTTGCCAACTAAGGCTATATAACCCAATCTGTCCTGTTATTTGACTTAAAACTACAGGAGGAAGAGATGTATTATATTATTAAGTAGTAATTAGTGGGGGATCAATTTATTTCTGCATAACAGTATAAAACTGATCCCCCACTTTATGCCCAGTAGAAGCCTTAATCATGTCTCTAACTATTTCATTCAGTCAGACATTTAAGTGCCATATATGATACACGCTTTGGGCGATCATGCCTCGAAAGAGACATGACTGACTGGGCAGAAGATTATCCCACAGTAGGTTGCCATTGCTTCCTGCAGTAGACTGGCTGCCAGCCAAGGCTATAGAAACCAATCTGTTTTGTTATTTAACCCATAACTGGAGGGAAGAGACGGATTAATACCTTTCCCAAGGGTATTTGTGCGTAAGTGAATGCAATGAATTCAACTGGAATTCCAACTCGCTCCCTGATTTCTCGTTCTGAGCTGATATCCACTGCATCCACAACGCCAATCTAGTACTGCAATTAAATTAATAAATCTAGGTACCATAGAGCAAATCCATCAAAACAATTAGCATGAAAGTATTTATAGAAAAATTACAAGAGAGCAACATTGCAATCGTGAGAAAGTGACTGCAGTGAAGACATAACAAAATCAAACTAAAAAACAACGTTATAAACGAGTCTGGGAGGCTGAAAGAAACGAGCATACTTAACCATCGATAAACTGTTGTGAAAAAGGGAAACTCGTTTGTCTGTCAGCCATTTGTTTAGTCATATCAAAATCTCATCATTACTGGGAAGTGGGTGAGTTGAGAAAGATAAAAGAGGTAAAGAGAAGCTACCTGTGAGTGATTCACTCAGTGCACTGTTGACAGCGAACGTTGAGAGTACTGAGGAATTTGGCAGCAACAGAGTTTTGGACAAAAACATAACCTGTTAGCGTTAGGACCTGTCTTTGTGTCTACAACAGTGACTGAAGCCAGGATGTAAGGTCAGGACAAATAACATTGCAGATTCTACTTTGGATTTAATTCAGAGTCTCTAAACATATAGCAGAAACATCAGACCATATGTGGCAGCAATATTTGAAGTAAAAATTATAAAAATGTTTTTAAACACCTCTGTAAGAAGTGTTACAGAATTAATGCAGTAAGCAATGGTGAATTTCTTGTTTTTTGAAGTTATAATTCCCAAAGAGAATTTCTCTAAAGTGCATTATGGATGAAGAACAGAAAAGTTGATAAACTATTACTGCAGTTTTACTTCATAAAAGATACAAATACTTTCCAAACAAACAAAAACATTTTACTTGACAAAATCCGTCGGAGAATCTGTAATGTAATAATCCCAACTTGGCAGACCAGATGCAGTCACTTTCTCACCAGCGCAATGTGGCTTCCCTGTGTCTTTTCTACAAATACTTTCATGGCTTCTGCTTCGATGAACTTAGCTCACTGGTGCCTCCGATATATGAATTTACTCGAGCCACAAGATTAGCAACTAGGTCACACCTTTTATTGTGAAACCAATAAAATGTAAAATCAATTCTACTCCATCAGCTTCTTTTCTTGCACTCCCCGCCTGTGGAATTCCCGTTTATTTACTTGCTTTCTTGAAAGCTATAATCTCCAAGAATTTAACTGTAAAGTCAATAGTCATCTCCTATCTCAGTAACCAGCAGCCACTCTCTCATGCTCCTTTCTCCGTCCACTCCACTCTCATCAGTATTCTTATCCTTCTCTTACCCACTTCCTGACACTCCCTATAACCTGTCACTCTTTCTCATAACTTTCCTTCTATGTAACCCCCTTGCAAAACAGTGGCAGTAAAATGCCTTGCTTGGTGTGATATGATAAAAAAAAAAACTTATCTCATAGGTTTACGTATTATGCAAGTGCCATTTGTGCTTCTATATCCATTACTCCACTGTGCCTCTCATATTACAATGATGTGTTGTTAAAACAGGTCTTCAGATTCTTGGAGCCCTGATCATAAAATGAAGAAATGCCAAACAAAATAATATAATCTTCCATTTGAAAAATGGGATTTTAAATGTCTTTAACAAGGGAAGAGGGTCAAACGCATACAGAAGTTTAAAGATTTGGGAAGTGTTTTAACTGATGTCAAAAAATGTGACACTGAACCCCAAAAAGCTCCTTAGAATGGCAAAAGATACATTCCAAAAACTAAACAAATATTAAGGGGAATATAATTAAAAGAAAAAAAAGAACGCTGAAATGCTATATAATATCCGTCAGTGAATAATGGATAGTTTCCTCAGAAATGAAGATAACTTAAGTTATCAGAGATATGGCTCTTCAGAATGATGCTGACAGTATCGTAGCTGATTTGATGCATTGAATGATTTTTTACAATTTATCAACCTTTTGCAGTTTATTTAAAGCTAAAACATTTGGAATTGTAAGAATAATTCATTTTTTTTTTTTGCAAATGAACATTACAATAACAATTTGGGAGAGAGAACAATGATTTTTCTAGGTGAAACTTTTACTATTTAACCCATAGCCGAGGGAAATAAATTTATATCTTTCCAAAGAGTGCCTTTACATAAATTAATGCATCAAACACAAATGGAGTTCAACATTACCATAGAGAGAGCATGTAAGGAAGTTTTAATAAAAATCGAAACAAAACAGAATATGCTCAGAATGAGAAATTAGAAAGCTGAGTTCAAATTCCACTTGAGTTCATTGCATTCTCTTATTTGAAAATACCTCTGGGAAAGGTATTAATCTGCCACTTTCTTCTGCTATAGGTTAAATATCAGGATAGATTAGGTTCTATAGCCTTGGTTAGCAATTAGTCTACTGCAGGAAAATCTGCCTAGTCAGTCATGTCTTTTTTGAGACATGATCACCCAAGTATGTATGGCTCTTAACTGATACTCAAAATCAGAAAGAGATGGTTGAAATTTCTAGAACACATACTGATAAGAGATGGCTTGGATAATTTGACACACACAAGACATTGAAAGAAAGAGGGAAACAGCAAGTAACCTACTTAACAAGCATGTGTAATAGGGTTGGGGATATATATTATTCAATGCTACAAAGTATAGGAAGTTGGTCCTGAAGAGCCATGATATGTAGAAGGCAAAAAAGTTGTCTTGTGTTTGATGTCATTAAGGTAGCTGAAGAGAGTGACAAGAAAAGACTACAAATAAACTGCAAGAAAACCGAATGCATGGTCATCAGTAAAAAATGCAGCCCAATATGCCAAATACAAGTCGGGGATACTAAAATCAAGCAGGTACAAAAATTTAAATACCTGGGAAGTGTTATAACAGAAGAGGGAAAATGCGACACGGAGATCTGAAGGCGAATTGGCATGGCGAAGGAAGCATTCCAGAAGTTGAGTAAAGTATTAAGAAACAGGACAATTTCGCTAGAAACAAAGAAGAGAGTACTAGATTGCTATGTGATGTCGGTTCTTCAATATGGCAGTGAATGTTGGACAATATCTTCGAAGATGAAGGAAAAACTTGAAGCAGCAGAAATGTGGTTCTACAAAAGCTTACTGGATATGAAGTGGGGGATCAGTTCTATATTACAATCAATATATAAACTGACCTCTCACTTTGTGACCACAGCAGTTTCTATACATTTATATTCATAAGATCCAAAAGCACAAGGATGCATTCCAGGAGCTGAGGAGAGTATTAAGAAACAGGACAATTTCGTTAGAAACAAAGAAGAGAGTACTGGATTGCTATGTGATGTCCAGCATTCACTGCTATATTGAAGAACTGACAATATCATCAAAGATGAAGAAAAAAATTGAAGCAGCTGAAATGTGGTTCTACAGAAGGATGCTGTGAATATCATAGATCAAGCATGTGAGCAATGATGAGGTCTTGGAAATGATGGAAATGAAAAAGAAATAAATAGTGAGCATCAGAAAGAGTTGAAGTTCCTGGGACATGAAATGAGGAAGGAGGGCTTGGAGAACCTGATACTAACAGGACAGATAGAGGGAAAAAGAGACAGGGGAAAGCAATGGATAACATATTTGAATGGCCTAGTCAGTCGTAGATTGAAAGAGGCATGATCACCCAAGCGTGTATCACGTATGGCACTTTGACTGAATGAAAAAGAAAGGAAAATAATGAAAGAATTAAGAGACTGGAGTAGATCTTCTTCATCATCATTCATGGTTCTCCACAATTTCCTGTTCTTTGTAGCTTTTAATAAAGTATATTTTTTTGCTATCTCTTCTTATCCTCTTCTACCAGAAAGGTCATTATGTCGGTGATGTACTATTTTCCTCACATCATCTTGCCTTTAATCGATTCTGTAAGTATTCTCAACAATATTATTAAGACAAATAAGGAACCAATGAGATCTGTAGAGGTGTATATTCATAAATGTTGTTAGTAATTCAGATTGAGTGAACTGTTGAAGCTCTTTAAGATATCTTTGATTCTATATGTTTTTTTTTTTAAGCGTATCATTCCGAGCAAGGCGGTAACGCCACTGAAACACAGGGGGCTACGTAAGAGTGAAAAGATTGGAAAAGAGAAAGCCGGAAACCACATCCTAAACAGGGAACGAGGGATGAGCCTCTTCACCTGTTCACCTGTTCAATAGACGTGGGTGGAGTGTGAACTGGGCGATAGATAGATCTATCTACTCCAATTGAAAAAAAAATAAATAAATAAATAAAGTAGTGAAAAGATTGGAAAAGAGAAAGCCGGAAGCCACATCCTAAACAGGGAACAAGGGATGAGCCTTTTAACCTGTTCAATAAACGTGGGTGAAGTGTGAACTGGGCGATAGTTTAGTCTATCTACTCCAACTGAAAAAAAAAAAGAGAAAAAGAAGTGAAAAGATTGGAAAAGAGAAAGCCGGAAACCACATCCTAAACAGGAACAAGGGATGAGCCTCTACACCTAAATTTGGAATTAAGTACAATTTTTACTAACATTAAATTTAATTCTTGTAAATAATCCATGATAACTATTAGAATTAAAACACTGGGAAAACTAACAAGAAATGATATTGAAATTCATTTCATTTATTGCCATCTGGGTTTCCTTTGATTTGCTTAGTAGCAAAAAGTTGGTTTTGCATCTTGAACAATGAAGACATCAGCTGGCCTGATTTTGGAAGTGGTATACATATTTCGTTTCTCATTGATTAGATTCAGTATTTTCATGAGTTTCATATGCTTTTCATTACGTTAAGCATTACGACTTTTCCTTCGGATGTTAAGTTATTTGCTTTCATTATATACAATCACACACTTCACTTTTTTTTTTTTGCTTTTAACTGCAGAATGTAATTTAATGCTTTATTTGGCTACAAATATCCTGACATTTAATTTGAAAAATATGTCCATAATATAAAAGGCTTTTACATTTTTGTAATTTAAGACCTGATATTTGTTCCAGTAAGAAACTTATTTTCATTTTATATTCAAAATGTAATCTTTTCTATATGTGTGTATATCTGTATATATATATATATATATATATATATATATATATATATATATAATGTGTGTGTGTGTGTGTAAATGCCTGTGCACCTGTGTATAGTTATATATAAGTATATGTGTTACTGAATGCACTGTGTCACTGAATATATATATTTATATATATATATATATATATATATGTACATGTGTGTGTTTATAATCAAATAAGGACAACATAGGAAAATATTTATAAAATAATAATGAAATATTAAATTGATGAATCTTTTCTTTTTTCTTCACAATTTTATCATTCTGCCAGATTTAATCTATATTTTGTTTCAAATCATATATATATATATATATATATGTGTGTGTATATGTCACCATGCATTCCTGTACATTTATATACAAGTGGGCCCATGCCATCAAAAATGACTGCTAAATATATTGATATCTTATGTTATTTACAATGACGGCAACATATGTATTGATGTACCTATTATTAAGCATCTTACATTAAGACATAAGAAAAAAATAAAAAACTAATAATCCAAACACCTGAAGGTGACAGGAGGGAAATATAAATACACAAAATAGTTTTTATTATCATAAATATATATTTATTCTTTATTTCTTGACAGCATAATTATTGCAAAAAATAAAATAAGGCTCTGTTAAAGAGCAAACATGTGGCAAGAGCTTTCATAACTGGGAGTAAAGGGAATGAATGGACCTGACGCAGTCTCATTATCGTCTCTCTAATTGACTGAACTGACACTGACTCACTATCATCTCTCTCTCCATGAACATGACAGTTGTATTAAAAAGTGTTCAATACAATTATACTGAAGAACTTTTTAATATTTTTTATTTATAAACGTGTTATATTATGCAACCTAGGTTTCTACCTTCCGGTGTCTTCAGGCAATTTACAATAACTGATTTTACCATTTTTTTTTGAATGTGCAACTTTCAGAATTTGAAGAAGTTATAACGTTTTCATCCATGGTTGTATGATTCTAATAGGTATGTTTTAGTATAGTTACTGTTAGTCATAATTTCTGTTCTTTCTGTCAGTAATTCATTTTTGTTTGGAAAGAACATAATAGCTTACTTTTTTTTCCTGGCACAGTCTACATGTTTTGCCACTATTGTAAGGTTTGGTTGTTTTTACTATACTCCACAATATGTCTGGGTCTTAAAATATCTTAAAATATTTTAGTTTCAATTGCCACACATGGCTAACCAATTTTGCTTAATTTTTTAAGTTTTTTAAATGTAGACCTATGATTAAATCATCTGGTCTTAAAAGTATCTTTGGTTGATCCCAAATATTTTTTGTTTTTACCATTTAAGTCATGTACTTTTGCTTTGTAAATGATTTCAAGGACTTTATAATACAAAAGAAGCCACATGTGGAAATTGAAACAAAAATATGGAAAAAAAAGTCCTCATTATGTGAGCATTCTTAAAAAAAATGGTAAAATCAGTTATTGTAAATTGTCTGAAGACACCAGATGGTAGAAACCTGGGTTGTGTAATATAATTTATTTACAAATGAAAGATATGAGCTGAATATCTGGATCAAAATCTTACAATATGAATAAAATACTTAAAGAACAGGTAGGAAAAGTGTGTCTTTAATTTAACATGAAAAATTGAAACATGTTAGATTAAAGACACTTTTTCTTTCCTGATCTTTACTTATTCTTGTCATATATATATATATATATATATATATATATATATATATATATATATATGAAATGATTTGTTTGAACATTATTTTTGATAGATACTCAATAAATATATAATAAATATATAAATACTGAAATAAATAAAAAAAAGAAATAAATATATATATACTGTTTAATTATAAACAATATCTACTTAAATATGAGTATCAATCAAAAATAATGTTCAATTAGTGAAACATATATCTGAAATGGAAAACAAATACAATTGTCAGTCTGACTGCCATGTATTAGACCCGGTGACTCAACCCAACTCCACTCCACCACGAGAGGCATATTCGCCCAGTACTCATAATAATAGGAAGAGTTCATTATAGTCCAAAAAAGGTAGGTCCCATAATAGATAGATAGATAGATAGGGTTGTGGACCCAGAATAGGTCTGAAAGAAAACTTGAACTCGGGAATTAGTGAAACATATATATTAAATGGAAAACAAATAAAGAGTGTCAGTCTGACTGGGGTGACTCAAACCAGCCCAACTCCACCCCGAGAGGCATATTCTCTCGGTATGAATATGAATAAGAAAAGTTCATTATAGTCCAGAAAAAAGTAGGTCCCATAACAGGTACCTAGATTTTATGAATTTAAGTGCAGTACTAGGCTTGTGGAGCAGTGGATATCGGCCCGGAACGAGAACTCGGGGAGCCGAGTTCGAATTCCAGTTGAATTCCTTGCATTCACTTACGCGCAAATACCCTTAGGAAAGGTATTAATCCGTCTCTTCCTCCCAGTTATGGGTGAAATAACAGGACAGATTGGGTTCTATAGCCTTGGCTGGCAACCAGTCTACTGCAGAAAGCAATGGCAACCTACAATCTTCTGCCCAGTCAGTCATGTCTCTTTCGAGACATGATTGCCCAAGAGTGTTTCACGTATGGCACTTAACTGACTGACTGACTAGGCTGGAGTCAAGATCTCATCAATTTGTAGCTGAGTTGGTTAGATGTAAGCGTAAGTTCTATGCTAGCTATTTCTTTTCTTGCTCTTCTCCCCAGTGAAACTCTCCAACTCCATGCTTTTCAGTCAATTTTAATCTTCAAAAATTTAAATGCAGTTTCAATTGCTGTTTATGGTCCACCTAATTTTTTTTTTTTTAAATCATATCACCCCGAGCAAGGCGGTAACGCCACTGATGTGCAGGGTGCTACGTAAGCGTGAAAAGATTGGAAAAGATAAAGCCGGAAACCACATCCTAAACAGGAAACAAGGGATGAGCCTCTTCACCTGTTCAATAGACGTGGGTGGAGTGTGAACCGGGCGATAGTTACTCTATCTACTCCAGTTGAGTCTATCTACTCCAATTGCTTTTTCTTTGTTCTCAATCATTAATAATGTTTCTTTTTTCTAATTTTTCCACATTCAGTAATCCCTTGTGTCTTAGTGGCTTTACTACCTTACTTGGAGTGAATGTGATTAAAAAAAAGTACAACAAAAGTTTACTGGCAATCTCTCTCAAGTGATGAACCTAGTTAATGAAGGTTAGAATTGGCTGAAAATTTAAGTGTTGTTCAGTGAATAGTTGTGAGAGTAAGATGTGCACACAACATGAGAAAGATCCCAAAAGTGGGTTCCTCAGGAATTGTCTGAATAGATTTTACTTTGTGCCAGACATGAAAAAAAAAATCTTTTGAAAAGTGTCTCACTGAATTCAAAATTAGTTGGGTGTGGTTTTAGCAGCACCACCCTCTCAACCTTACTTGCTACAAAAAACCTCAGCAGAACCAACATCTCACATCATGAAGCTGGGCCCCTACACTCCACAGGGAATCTACATGTTCAACTACACAATGGCAAATAATAATGGTATTCATAGCAACAAAATTGTATCATAGATAATCTTTAAATGTGTACATGAAATGAAATAAATCTTTGTAAAAAAGAAAATAAAATAAAATGAAAATAATTCTGATATACCTTAGAGCAAAAAGAATATCTGTAATGAGTTGTTAAATCAACAAAACAATTTTAGCAAGTCATCAAAGTTTATATATGAACCGAAAAACATACGACATAGAAATATTTTTCCTTGGCTTATTGATTTATTGATGAATCGTATGAAGTGTATGGCTTTTCTTATTATCTTCTTATTCATAAAAGAAGCACGCTACTTTTGATTTGGAAAGAACAGATATTTGACTCAAGGCTGCAAAAATCAACTCACCAAGAATCTAATACAAAACAGCCCCATAGAGAAAAGTTTTGATAAAATACATTGATTCCATTGAAAGTTCTGAGTCAAGTAATACAGAAATATGCTCAGACTTGGTGGAGATGCAAATGATTAGCATAAGGAAGAAGTGATAGCTGAAAATTCTTAAATGTATTGGAAGAATGTCAAATCACAAGTCCCATATATCATTAGGGTTATAGAAGCAACAAATATATGTTAGCAATTGTGTGTAGTGTAATATGACCTGCCGAAGCCCATCCATCTTAACACTAATTTTTAATTTAAGGTTTTTTTTTTTACTAGACTAGTTGCCACTCAAGGCTAGTGTTATGTCTTGCAGTTTCAGTACTCGATATTGGTATACTGTTATGCGTAATGTGATGGAATGCCAACAGTTATCAGTTTAGCGCTTAAATACTACTCAGCTAATTTGCATAGGATAGCACATTTCTTGCAAATACATCTCTTAAAGCATGTTTCACTGTAGACATTCTTTGGTCTTTAACCATGAATACTTCTGGCCAACCAGAGTACAGATCCACCATTATAAGAAATGATTCTATGCTACTGACATGTGTATGGTTCATATGTACTTTAAGCCATGGTTTTGCCTCTTTAGGCCATGAATAAAGCTTTATTTGCCTGAATCTTCTAATTTTATTGCATTTTGGACATTTATTAATAAATTCTTCAACATCCTTTGCATAACCCGGCCACCATGCTTGTAATGTTAATCTTCTGCATGTTGCCGCGATGCCGCGATGTACATCATCATGTACCCATCTCAATATGTCTGTCTTTAATGTCCATGAAGCTACTATCAGTTTGCCATTGCATATAATCCAATTTTCAATTGTTAACTTATGCTGTATCTCCTTAAATGGCTGCTCCACGATTGAACAATTGTTCTACTTATTATTCTTTATTCTTTCATTTATTTTACTAAATACTGGATCTTGCTCAGTTTAATTTTTAATCTGTAGACTGGAAATACATCTGTCTCTACCCACTGAATTATTCGGTCTTCTTCAGTTCCATGTTCTTCATCTGTTACTTTTACAAACTGTAGTCTTGACAAAGCATCTATGTGAGGGATGGTATTTCCCTTAACATATACAATGTCAAAATCAAATGCCATGATTTTAATGGGCGAGTGTAGCATTCTTGACAATGTCACTTTCGGCAACTCCTTCCTTGGGTTAAAAAATAAACTCCAACAGTTTGTGGTCCTACTTTAGAAGAAATTTCTTACCTAGTAAAAATTTTGTGCCCTCTCCATACAATTGCTAGGGCCTCTTTTTCAATGTTTGAGTAATTTATCTCTGCCGTTGTCAATCTCCAAGATAAATACATTATCAAATGGTCTTCCTGTGATAGGATGGCAGCATTCACTTTCTCACTTGTGTCCATGGTCAATGTTATCTTTTTCTTGGAATCAAACATCCTTGTTATAGGTTTCTTTTTCATAATTGCTTTTAGTATCATAAAAGCATTATTTCATCTGTGCCCATTCAAACTTTGTGTTTTTTTTATGCAACTCTGAAAACAGTCTAATTTGTTGGCTATATTTTGAGGTGTATCTGCTGTAAAAATTTATCAAACCTAAAAAAGATTCCAATTCCTTTTTATTGGCTGGAGTTACTACCTCCATAATTCTTTTTGTTAGCCTTTCATCAGTTGCTATATTGGTCTTCAATATGTGATAGCCCAAATATGCCAGGTTCTTGCAATCACAGTTACATTTGTCTCTATTAATGGTTAATCCAGCCTTTTTCAATTATCATAATATTTGATCCACTTTCTGTTTTAACTTTTGTTTGGTCATCACTTTTACCCCTGTATCATCTTGGTAAATAATCCTGTTAGTTATCTTGCCAAACACTATTCCTTTGATTGTCCTTTGAAATATATAACTATAAGTTTTAATTCCAAATGGTAAGCGAGTGCACCTTAACATCTAATTTTTTGCCAAGACTTTGGACTGTATTTGAAGGCTCTTGATCACCTCCTCTATGGTTTTCCTGCTGACACGAATCAGCTTTCATGTAGGCACATCGATTGTCAGCAGCAAAATAATCCTCATCATAATCGCTTCCAAGACACCTGGGATGGTTAAAAATTCATTGCCATTTGTACATGAAACATACTGCTCCTGTAAAGTAGTGTAATTTTTGGGCATGTTTTTTCTCTGACCTATTAGAGGCCCAAGTAGAAACTGTTGGTAATGCCAACTTTTACTGTTGTGGGTGATCCTCTGCCATAGTGCAGGGGTTTCTACGCCAGCACTCACAACAAACAAATCAACTGAAACACATGAAGTAGACAACATTTTGACGAACAAAGATACACTCACTTTTTTCCCCAGAAAACACAAAATCGCCAATTCAGCAAAAGACACTACTCATTAAAAACGCATGAGGTAATGGAGTGTTGGTAATGACTTTGCACTTAAATACAACTCAGCTAATAGGATGCCACAGCTAAAAAACCCACTCTGTTTGGCTATTAAACACAAAATCGCCAATTCAGCAAAAGACACTACTCATTAAAAACGCATGAGGTAATGGAGTGTTGATAATGACTTTGCACTTAAATACAACTCAGCTAATAGGATGCCACAGCTAAAAAACCCACTCTGTTTGGCTATTAAACACAAAATCGCCAATTCAGCAAAAGACACTACTCATTAAAAACGCATGAGGTAATGGAGTGTTGGTAATGACTTTGCACTTAAATACAACTCAGCTAATAGGATGCCACAGCTAAAAAACCCACTCTGTTTGGCTATTAAACTCTAGTTCAGTGGTTCCAAATCTTTTTTTTTAGGCCGCATTTTTAGAATGAAAATTTGTTCATGTCTCCCAAAATTTTATGTAATAAAAACTATATTTAAAAATAAAAAAAAAAACTGGGAGAGAATTAAAGCAAGATAACCATGGATTCAAAGTAAGAACATTATCAGGAATAACTCTCTCCTCGGATTTTCGGACCCCAGTTACTATACTCTTAATATTTGATATAATGCAAAAAAATATCAGAGTGATAAAATTGGTCAACTGAAACAACATTCATGTGTTGAAGCAGATTAACTGAATTTAGCCTTGTTAGTTAGATAGCCCACTATAAAAGGGGTATAAAATAAGAAAATCAAATTGTAAATGGAAACAAAAATTTATATACATATAAATCCATTAAGGTTTTTTCAAATAAAAGGAATATATTTTGGTTGATACAAGATTGTTAAAATGTTTGTAGTAGTCCTTCCAAAAATGAGTTTATGTGCATGTAGGCAGGAATGTATGTGTGAATATATGTATGAGCATTCATTGGGTAGGAGTGTCTTTGAAGTATTCGCTCAGTCTTAAAGGGTTCCATCTGGTTATCAAGTATAAGAAAAGGCAGATGAAAATAAAGAGGCGAGGAAGAAACAGAGAGATGACAATAATAACGCTTGCTTGACATTTGATGAGGGATGTGTTAATTACTCTTGTCTTCTTTTCTCTCTGGCAACAGTGGATTTTGCTTCATCTTTTATTTCTTTTTTGTGGAGCTTGGAAAGGTCATTTAGGAATTCCCTCTCAGATGTAATTCTGGCCTTTCCATTACACAGCAAACAAACTTGGCTCATGAAAAGGTTTCATAAATAAATTTTGTTTCTGAAAATTTAAAATTATTTGGATTTTGTTTTTAGATGTTTCCTAGTTTTCTATTGGCTGAAAAACATATCACATTGAGGTGTGAAATTTTGCAAGTTTTGTTTTTGGGTGTGTGTTAAGCAAAGTTTGTAATTCAAGTAAATTCATTTATTTCTAACAAAATCAAAGAGTCAGTGCTTAGCATTTGAATTTTTGAATCTAGAACTTGTTTTGTTCACTACAGATCCATGCCTTTCCAAGAGTATTTCTTCAAAAGAAAATGTAACAACTTCAGCTGGAATTGAACCTAGACTGCCAGTCTTATTTTTGACACTAATTACTATGCTATGCTCATATCGAAGGAAGGACAAAATACTTAAAAAATAAAAAGGATTTTGTTTCATATTCTCAGAATCTTATTGAATGCAACAGCTTCTTGACAGAGATCAGTTTGTAGAGAAATCAAATATTATGATAGACAACAATGATAGAGATACTGGTTTGAAAGAAACAATGTGCGATATTTTTTTTATTATTCTGAGAATATCATACACCCTTTATTATTAATCATGTTCTTGTGACAAATATTTTCACTTGAACTTTTCACATATCTCACAATAACTTGTTAGGTATGCTCAGGGATATATCTTTTTTCCCCCCCTTGAACTAATTCACAAATCCAAAAGAAGCAATGATTATTTTTCTTTACACTTTCTCGTTAGACACAATTCCCAGATCCAAGGAAAGCCTGTTTTCACTGCCTCTCCTCTTGGAAACTAAGACATAATTACACGATGCATATTAAGTTTATTTATTGATTTATTAGTTTGTTTGTTTAATGGCATATCAACTCCTTATGGGTCATTTAATGCTGAAATTTTATTTTCTTAGAGGCTTTGAAGTAATAGAAATATAGGTTATTCTTTTTATAGAATTGAATAAATGGTAGATAATACTCACTTTTTTGTTTGTGTGAACATAATTACTAGAAGCAGTGGTGTATCTGTTTTTGTGAGTGAAATTGTGTAGACGGCTCTCTTTGAGAAGCCATCGATGGTTGGGCTAGCTTAAAGTCATACATCATTGTAACCAAGAGTTTGAGTATCCTGGCTTTGTTCAGACTGCTGTTTATGCTAAATAATGCTCTTTCTCTCAGAAACTGTAACTAATGTCCGCTCAGCATCATTGCAGTATAAATCACAGGTGGGCTCTGGAGATTAGCTAGCCACCCCGGTAGATGGGTATCCTTGAATACAATTGGCCAGCCATTATATGTTCCCTTCTGTCATCCTCATGAAGAGAGAGAATATCTAGTGGAGTCAACTCAGTTCATTAGAGAGACAATAGTGAGGTAGTGTCAGCTCAATTCATTCTCTTTACCACCAGTTATGAAAGCTCTTGCTGCATGTTAGCTCTTTAACAGTGTTTTATTATTTTATTTTTCTGCAATAATTATGTCATTAAGTAGTGAAGAATATATATATATTATGAAGGATTTTCAGTTATTACCTTGGATAATACAAATTTCACTGCTTTGATGTTCTTAACACGGCTCATCAGATCCAAAATGGATCTGACAAGCCACGTTAAGGACATCAAAGCGGTGAAATATGTATTTTCCAAGGTAATAATAAAAAATTCTTTATAAATATTACTCTGTTAAATTAAATAAATGAATTTAACATTGAGTTCTCTCGAGTTCATCTCTTTTGGAATTTACCCAGATTGCATACCAAGTGTACTATGTTATATATATATATATATATTCTCTGACAGGAAAGCTGGAAGAGTTTCACGAACCAGAAATACAGAAAATAAACTATTAGCAGAGAATATTTATAAAATGATGAGACCTAGCTGCCAATCTAGAATGAATTTCTGAAATCAAGATATCAAGGACACGTAGCCAAGTAGATATAAGTGTTGGTTAGTTCCAGTGACTTGACCAAATAATTTCTGAGTTCAATACCTGGCTACAGCAGTGGTGAACAAAGAACTTAGAGAGTTGTCAAAGGGAGATAACTACATGGCATCTGGAAGTGGCATCGCACATGGAATGAGAATTATATACCTCAAAGATTGAAATAAAGGGTTTAGTTCAAAGTTCCTGGCACCTGAAGATGGCCAGAGCATACGATGGCCAAAATGTTGTAAACCTGGCAATACAGATAAGGACGGCAGTCCAAACAGTGGAAATATGATCAAGATTGCAAACAGAAAAGTTCATTCAAATAATTAGCATTGTGAGATTGTGATCAGTATGATCAAAGTTAAGTTAAAATTTGGATTTTGTATACCAATTTCCTTCACAGACAGGTCTCCCATTGAAAGATTTTAGCCACACAATCTTCCTAGACTTCTCATCAGGTTTGCATACTGTGCTATGTTAAATGTGCAAGCTTTAAAGGCAAGTTATTGATCTAGCATGAAAAAAAAAATGAAACTTCTACTTAAAGTGCACTGAAATTGTGATTTCTTCTTCTCCTTTTTAATCGTGTGTTTGGTGCTTCAAGAGGTGATCTAGTTGCCCATGTGGAAATTGAGATGGCTTGATTAAGAATAAAATTGGCTACATAAATCTTTCTTCCTGTTTTTTCTTTTCGTTTTACTTACATTAAATGCATCAACCTAAATGTCATTTGTTTGTTTTTCTCTTTGGCAACACTATAAGCAAGACAGATGTCAAGAACAACTGGAAAAACATTTTCTGTTTTCTGCAAACCAACTTGAGCCATTAAATAAACTTCAACTTTGAAGTCAATGGAATGCTTGCTCACTGTTCAGAATTCAAAAATAACTTCATAATTGTTGTGGGATCTCCCCCTCCCTTTTTGCATAAGATAATGGACTCAGCTGAGTGTACATATAATCCTGCCATAGAGAGAACAGTAATCACAGTCTCAGTTGTGGTTGTAGTGGCAGTGAGCAGTGGATAGTAATTGTAGAGATCCGTTACAGTTATCGAAGAGTTCCGACAGCTATCAAAGTTACTCAGAACCCAGACTAGCTCTGAGCTCTACTCTGCTAGAATAAGTTACAAGGACATATTATTTCCAACGATTTCACTTCAAGACTTGTATATATTTATTGCTACTAATAGTATTTCTGAATTGACTAACCCACATTCCAGTTTGTATATTACATTCAATATAATCTACTTTTCTATCTCCATATCTGTTTCTGTTGTTTATTATTTTGTATGGTTCCTCATCTGAACTGACTTTTCTAGCAGTAGTTTTAGCTATTAATTCAGTATAGTCATTCCACTTGAAGTCCGTTGAGAGAGTGAAACCGAGGAAGTGCAGTGTATTGCTTTCAGAGAAACTGGCATGAGCTATCCTGATGGCGGGTAGGAAAGATTGTCTGTGGCGATAAAAGGATAACAGCTTCATTTTGGAAGCATTAAAGTTTATGAGCCATTTCTTACCCTAGTCCACCACTGACTGAAGGTCCTTTTCGAGAACAGCAGTAGGGATTGCTTTGTCAGCATTAGCAGATTTCTTATCAAGGCGGGAGTAAACGATGATGTCATCAGCATAGATGTCTACTTGGTATCTGATTACATCAAGGAGATTGTTGATAAAAATCAGCAAAAGTATAGAACCTAGGATAGAGCCTTGGGGGCATCCATGTTTGCATGATAGGATCTGGAAGCATGCCCATCTTGAAACTACCTTCGTTACACAATCTGATAGGAATGCTTTGATTAAGTCAAACAAATAAAATGTAAACGCAAATTCTACTCCAGCAGCTTTTTTTCTCGCACTTCCCGCCTGTGGAATTCCCTTTCGTTTACTTGCTTTCCTGACAGCTACAATCTCTAATAATTTAAATCTAAAGTCAATAGTCATCTCCTGTCTCACTAACTTGCATCCTCTCTCTCATACTCCTTTCTCCGTCCACTCACTCTCATCAGTATTTTTATCCTTCTCTTACCTACTTCCTGACACCCTCTATACTTGTCACTCTTTCTCATAACTTTACTCCTATATAACACCCTGCAAAACAGTGGCAGTAAAATGCCGTGCTTGGGGCAATATGATTATAAAGAAAAAATTTTATATGCTATTATAATGTGGGTATAAAATGGGGGATCAATTCTACATTACAATCAATATATAAACTGATCCCTCACTTTATGGCCATAGTCATGCTTTCCTTACCCACTTCCTGACACCCCCTGTAACCTGTCATTCTTTCTCATAACTTTCCTTTCCTCCTATGTAACCCCCTGTAACCTGTCATTCTTTCTCATAACTTTCCTTTCCTCCTATGTAACCCCCTGCAAAACAGTGGCAGTAAAATGCTTTGCTTCAGGTGATATGATTATAAAAATAAAAAACAATCCTCCACATATACCGTAGCCTTGTAGTTGTGCAGAAGACTAGTGTGCCAGACTCTGTCAAATGGTTTGAAGATATCCAGGGCAACAGCTCGAGCTTTACCATTCTTATCGATAGCCTGGTATATGTATTCTGCGCTGGTTATTAGCATGTCAACAATAGACCTGGCATAGTGGAAGCCATACTGTTGGAGAATAGGCAGTGGGCTATTGAACATCTTCAGCATTGATGATAGCCTTCAATGAATCAGACGGAGTTTGAATTTCTAGTGCACATGATAAAGAAACGATGTTTATAGAAATTGACATGCACATAACGTACTGATGTAAGAGGGGTCGAGAGAAACGGTGAGTAACCCTCACTAATGAGATCACATAAATGGAGGGCAGAGCATCGAGTAGGGATGACAGTAAAAAGACAAATATTGCCAAGTAAAACAAAGGACAAGAAATTATGAAGAACTATGATTGTCCACAGCCTGGCAAAACATGACAGAAAAAGAAAACTATGGTGTCCAGTGTCAGAAGTAATCTTATTCAGCCCCCAAACAAGAACCTAATCTATGGGTTAAGAACTTGCAAAGATTTTATTGAAAACTTTTGATGTAATGAACATGCATACACCTTGGTTCCCCATCACAGTAATATGATTGGCTGGTATCAGCCATAAATACAGACTAAGGCGGGGACACCTTAAACTACACCTATTGGAATGTCTATTGATCATGCCTATTGCATAAGCCTACACCTAAGCATACTGCATTACAGCTACTTGTTAGATTGTCCTACCTGGTTACATTTGCCAAATCCGCTTAGCTACTTTGAATAATATATATATATATCCCTTTCCAGGACATATCACTTTTAAAAATGTTTTTAAGTAGAGAGTACCTGAACTTAGAGAATAAAAATTAGAGTATCAAATGGTGTTTTTTTTTAAATATAGTTTATACATGGTACAAAATGAACGTATGGGGCACCCAGTGAGAATTGAACTCACTACTCAGTTGTAACTAATCTAGCAAAACAAACTTGTTAAATATTACAAAGAGCTGAAATTGGTTTATCAAATGGGATGGACGTGTGCAAAATTTAAGACAAGCACTTGAAAGTAAAAGAAAACATCAAGAGAAATGCGTGCTATGTAGAAGGAAAAATAATTTGGTTTACACTTTCTACTGTTTAATAAACATGTCAATTCTATGTGAGTAAAGTTCGATAAAAAAAAAACTGATGGAATGGTAAATACATAAATTTGTAACAAAAATTTTCTAAATTGTTTTATATATTTATCTAATCTAAATCTAATCTATCTGATTTATAAATGGAACTTTGTGTGAGTGTGTGTGTGTCTGTTACCTATAGACTCCGAAACAGCTGAACCGATTTTCTTGAAAATTGACACAGTTGTACTATAAGTGTCTGTGAGTGTTCTTAACTAGGTTTTGTGTCGAGATACCCCCAATAAATATCAAAAATCAATAATCAAAAAAATCGGATAATAGAAGGAGTGGTTTGATTTTAATCAAATTTGATACACTCATAGACAAAGACATAAGAAACGATATTCAGAAGTTTCAAGGTTGCAGTTCTTACAATAGTGCAGAAAATTGATAATTATATATATATACATAGATAAATATAAAAGGCAAGATGTTTGTGTGTCTGTATTTTTTCAGCCCTTTTATTTTAGTTTTTGCTTCGGGTTTGGCTCTAAGTAGGTATAATTGTAGTTCTTAGTCTCAGCCATGATATCATTTACTCAGAGGACTTATTTAGCCTTCAAAATTCAGTTTATGACGAAAAAACTTATTTGATATCGATACCAGGAAATCAAAATTTGACTTACATCCATTCATTTTTCTTTCAGTCTACGGTTTTGCTTTAACTGGAAACAATTATTGCTTTTTAGTCTTTCGTGCCAACATCCAAAGTGTCTGAGCTCAAGGACCATGGATTAGTTTTAAAGCTTTCATTACACCCGAGCAATGCTGGGCTATACTGCTAGTTATTCTATAACAGAAAACCTATTATATTTATTGTTCATGAAACCTGATTTTCTCTTCTTACTAATGCATATAATGCTAATACCATGCATTGCTCTTTAGTAAGTAGGGGAGTTCAGTTTTCTAATAAATTGCTTTTTAATTCATTTGATTTATGTTGGCGTTCTTTTGTTATTTTTATATTTAATGATTTGGAAAGTAGAACTCTTTCATATGTTTGTCATTTCCATACAGGAAACATTCCATATTACCACCTTGTTAGAAATAATAAAGTGTTTCTTTAAAAACAGTTTGTCAGGGAAATAGATTTCTCAAGTCCACTAACTGTTATTGTTCTTTCTAGTACTTGGGAGAATTTTCTTTGAAATGTTTTGTTTAAGGTTTCTTTAAGATTATCAACATCTTGATTAGATCATTATTTTCCCTATTTACATTACTCGGACTATTGTCCTCATCTTTGTTGCAATTTTTATGACTTTTCGGACGTTGTACACTTCAGCCTTCTTCAGATGATAAGAATTTCAAAACAAAAGGTTTGGTTTGAAATTTCTAGCACCCGAAGAAAGCTGTAGCATACAATGACTGAAACATTGTAAAAATGGCAATGATGATTAGGACAATAGCTCGAATAGTGTAAATACTATCTCATCTCAGAAATATAGACAACATTTTCTCTTCTTTGATATGCAACCCATTTTTTAGTTTATTAGCTGTTGGAAGTCTACAAGTTATGTGGTTTTTACAAGGGATCTATATTTGTAATTTTGTAATCTCAGTTGATAGCCTCTCATTTAGTATTTTCTTACAGGCATAAATCCAAGCTTAACCATCCATTAAATTTAACCAACGCAACTGTAAAATTTTTAAATTATTGTAATCATTTGTTAGTAAATTTTTTTTTAGCAAAATCTAAATATGTTGAACACAATTTTATTGCTATAACTATAGTGTTATAGTGCCCTATCTATAGGAATGGACTCTTCCTCCATTAATAAATAATAACCTGTATGATTTCTGAGGATCCAGCAGTAAGGCAGTTGTAAGGGAGTCTAGAGAGAGTCGAGATGCAGCATAACTACACAGTTCAAACGTACACTTCTATTTGCTGACTACTAACACTCATATTTGTATATATGTTCTGTTATTCTAACACACTGGTTGAACCTACCTTCTTGTTTTCTGGCACTAACAGGCCACAACAACTTGACAACGAAGATTCGCCACAACATACAGATAAAATGTATTGCTGCTCATTTTGCTATGAAGTGAATTGTTGATCATTCTACTATAAAATGTATTGTTGATCATTTTCTTATATAATGTATTGTTGGTCATTTTGCTATAAAATGTATTGTTGGTCATTTTGCTATAAAATGTGTTGTTGGTCATTTTGCTATGAAATGTATTGTTCATCATTCTACTATAAATAAGTATTAATGGCATTTTTTTTAGTAAAAATGTATATTGCTTGTATTTTTACTATAAAAACGCATTTTGTTTTTGTTTGGGAGTTTACTATTAGTGTAATGATTTTGCCCACTTTCACACATCGGGGTTTCCAGATTGATTTGTTTTATTGAGAGCCCATTGCAAAGAGTTTAATTTCACTGCTTGTGATTTTCAGGTTCACTTTGTAAATAAACTGAGCTGTCTTGGGATATGTAAGAGAAGAAAGTTTATTCAAAATTTAGTGCTGAATTTTCAAATGCGAATAGATTCATGATTCATAATCCAATGTAGCCAGTCTTATGCACTTATATACAACATGCTTATAAAAAAATAAAATCTTTCAAATACACACACCACTGTCCCTCATTAATCAGTCAGGTGCCACATGTGATACATGCTTGGGCAATTATGTCTTGAAAGAGACATGACCGGCTGGGCAGAAAATTTTTCTGCAGTAGGTTGCCATTACTTTTTGCAGTAGACTGTTTTCCAACCAATCTGTCTTGCTATTTAACCCATAGCTGGAGAAAGAAGTTGTTGGGACGCCCGCGCCTATTCGGCTATAATGGACTATTTCATTACTATGTAAAGTAATGGTGGCATCTACGTAGGGGAGTGTGCTGAGCAGCCGATCGACAAGTCAGTCGTAGACTTCCGGTGACGACCCGGAAGTACCCATTGTTCATACTACGTCTTACGACGGTTGAGACAATTAACCTTAATTCTTGTATTGGATACTAATAACCTTTGTAAATACCATTTTCATGGAATACAACAATTAACCTATTCCTGTTGTTGAGTTATTTATACTTACTCACGACATAACAGAAGTGATGGATCAATACCTTTCCCAAGGGTATTTGCACATATGTGAATGCAACGAATTCAACTGGAACTCAAACTTGGCTCTCCAATCTCTTGTTTTGAGCCAATATTCACTACTCGAAAATGCATGTTTTATCATAAACATGCATAGTTTCTCATGCATACACTGCCTTTTCTCTTTCTTTTACATATGCAAGCACTCCCTAATTCATAATTCTTTTTTTAGAAATACACATACATTCTCATATATAAACACACACTCACTGTTTTTTATCCTTTCCCTACACAAACACACAGTCTCTCTCATTTATACATACATCCATGCAGATTGTCCTCTTCTTCTCTCATAATGTGCAGGTGGTGTATTGTATAGTGGCTGGGAATTCAAAATTGGAAAGTTGAGTACAAATTCTACTCAAGTACAAATATTTATAAATACCCTTAGGAAAGGTTTGAACCCATCTCCTTTCTCAGTATGACAAGTATCTAGAAAATCATTGTTTTCTCAAAAAAGTTGTTAGTGTAATGTTTACTCAAAAAATAGTATTGTTCTTACAATCCAATTTGTTTCAGATTTAAATAACCTACAAAGGGTTGATAAACCCTAAAAAAACAAATCCATTTTATACATTTTAATGCATAAACTTTTCTTTCATTCTTTTACATAAACAATCTCTATCTCTCTATCTCACCTTTACTTGTATGTGCAAGACTTTTTCAGAATATTGTTTTCAAATAAGCCTACAACTTGGTCAGATTACTAGTTTTTCATTCTTTGGCTTTTTTTCAGGTGTACAAAATGAGAAAATGTTTATACATCATGGTGCCAGGAATTTGTACAGGTAAGAATATTGACATTATTTATACAAGCTTCTGACAAGCAAATCCCAAACTGTATACACACACACACATACACATATATAGAAAAGGCAATTTGTGAGTCTGTGTGTGACTGTTCTCTATGAATGCCTACATTTTTTAAGCTATGCCATTCAAACTTTCTACATATCTACAGGGAAGCCAGGTCGGCACATACTTTTTGAGTTTAAGTTCAGGAAATTTTCCCTTTCATACTTTTTGGCCAATGAATTCGATTGCTTACATTTGCTTCATAAAACATTTAAGATCTAAGATGGTTGCTAAATTACACAGAAATCAAATCATACGTGTCAAACATGACTAAAATATTTTTTTTAAAAAATGAGCTTTTATATTCAATTTTTATTCTGACGTTTTAAAAATTCATTTGGTCAACATAAAAAAGTGAATATTTTTCCCTGAAATTTTGAAACAAAAAAAAATCTTTTTAAACATAGTGTTTTTTTTCAAATGAAAATAAAATATGTAAAAAAAAAAAGTGCCAATGGTTAATTTAATTATTTAAGACATTTTTTTTTTTCAGATTTAATATTTCATACTTCAGAAAAAAAAAAATAAAGCTTTTCTTTTGCTAAATATTTCATGCAGGAAATCAATTGTCTGTAATTCATGTGGCATTTAATGTAACTTTTTTCTAAAATTAAATGTCTACATTTTTAAATATTCTTCAGAAATTTCTGAACTGAAAGCGTAATAGTTCTTATATTTTTAATTTCAGTAAAACAAAATAAATCATTTTTATTTTTATGTTAAATTCATTTAGTTTACAAAAAATGTAAATATTTTCCCCTGTAATTTTGAAACAAAAACAAATGCAATGTTGTTTACAATGTCACACAAAACATCAAATCACATTTATGCAAAACAAAAAAAATAAATTTTTTTAAATGGAATTTTTGAACAATTTTTAAACAACAAATTTTTATATAATTATTTTTTTTATATAACCGAGTCCTGAATTGCACAGGTAATGCTGGGCTATGATGCTAGTATATATATATATATATATATATATATATATATCCTAATATTTGTTTTGCGTATATGTGATTTAATATATGTACTCCTTATTCTGTATTTTTGTGTAATCTGATGTATCAATTCTCAATTTATTTCCAGTTTAAATGATACAAAGTTCACTTCCTCTGTTAAAAACCGTTTTTTTTTTGTAATATTCTGAGTGAAATAACATTTTTATTTTTCAATGATCAGAAGAATGCATTTGTAAAAGTTTGTTTTACATTGCCAAAATTCTGGATTTATAATCATTTAATTATGTGTTGAGTTTCCCTATCAATATTTTATATTGCTCTGAATAATATCCATTGAGCTCTCTAGTTTTATCTAATTAATATTTTATATAAATTACATAAAATTTTTTTGATTATCCTTTTTGTTTTTGTGAGTTTGTCATTCTCTCCTCATATATATATATATATATATATATATATGTTTCCTAATATATATATATATATATATATATATATATATATATATATACACAATAATGTAAAGAAAGGACAATAAAGAAATTTACTGTTACTTAGCATTTTTTCTTAATTTTACCATGCTCAATACAAAAGTAGAACAAAATGTTATAATTAATAATATAATTAATTTAACATTTTCATGAAACAAAATTTTCCATGTTTCGGAATCATATTTTTACGATGACTTCATCTTTAAGTTTTTGTGAGTTTTTTGTCTTACAAGGTATAAATAGCTATTTATAGCTTGTAAGTAAAAAAAACTCCTCACTTTCTAAAAAAAAACTTCTATTAATCACCCCAAAAAATGACCACTTGAAGATGGAGTCATAGTAAAAATATGATTCTGAAAAGTTATATATATTTATATATTAGGAAAGGGATAAAATCCAACATATTTTTAATTTATTTGCTTAAACGTTATTTTTAATGGATACTTATATCTGCCAGAGGACACATATTTTTCTTACAAGATTTCTTGAATATTCAGGGTGGTAGATGTAGATAAATACAATGTTTAATAAAATAAAAAACATTTACTTCAATATGAGTATCCATTAAAAAAATAACATTTAAAAAAAAAAAAATATATATATATATATATATAATTTATTTACTTAAATGTTATTTTTAATGAATAATGTCTCTCTCTTTGTATGTCTGTGCGTATATATATATATATATATATATATATATATATATATATAACAGTACACTTGGTATGTAATCCAGGTAAATTCCAAAAGAGACAAACTCGAGAGAACTCGATGTTAAATTCATTTATTTAATTTAACAGAGTAATATTTTATAAAGGATTTTTGATTATTACCTTGGCTGATACATATTTCACTGCTTTGATGTTCTTAACGTGGCTCGTCAGATCCATTTCGGATCTGATGAGCCACGTTAAGAACATCAAAGTAGTGAAATATGTATTATCCAAGGTAATAACTGAAAATCCTATATATATATATATATATATATATATATATATATATATATATATATGAAATGTGTTTTCTATAATAAAGTTCTCTCCTATTTGTGTTTGGTATCTTCTTTCTTGGTCATGTAGGTTGATTGAATTTCCTTTATGCATGTCGTTCGTTTCTTTCCTCATTAGCCAGCTTTCCCTGATGATCCATTTAGGTTAAACCTAGGTAAGTCTGTCTGGCTCACTAGGTATTCTTTATTCTTTACTATATATATATATATATATATATATATATATATATATATATATATATAACATAGTACACTTGGTATGTAATCTGGGTAAATTCTAAAAGAGATGAACTCAAGAGAACTCAATGTTAAATTCATTTATTTAATTTAACAGAGTAATATTTTATAAAGGATTTTCAATTATTAGCTTGGATGATACATATTTCACTGCTTTGATGTTCTTAACGTGGCTCGTCAGATCCAAGATTGCCTACTGTTGTACCATTTGGATCTGACGAACCGCATTAAGAACATCAAAGCAGTGAAATATGTATCATCCAAGCTAATAATCAAAAATCCTTTATAATATATATTATACTCTTGAAAAAATTTTGGATCCATGGATTTGTAGAATATCAAAAACTTTTTCAAGATTATATTACTCTGTTAAATTTAATAAAAAAATTAACATTGTAGTTCTTTTGACTTTGTCTCTATTGGAATTTACCCGACAAAAATACCAAATATTCTACGTTATATATAAGCATGTTTGATTAAATAATTGAAACATATGTCTATTTTATTTTATTTTAATCCTTTTATAGCAATGAATATGATTCTGGGTATTACGATTCAAACTAGCAAGAAAGATATTATATGCATTTTCAATATTTATATTTTTATAGTCACAAGCCA
Source organism: Ascarosepion bandense (assembly GCA_037127315.1). NCBI lineage: Eukaryota > Metazoa > Mollusca > Cephalopoda > Sepiida > Sepiidae > Ascarosepion > Ascarosepion bandense. The sequence continues at coordinate 1,231,466 of JBBBDQ010001124.1, forward strand.
AACTAATGTCAATAGATACAACACCTTGTTATTTTTAATCACCCTAACAGGAGATTTTTTGTGACAAGAGAATTAAAAATAAATAGGCATATGTAAATTATTTAATCAAACATGCTTAAATGAAGGTATCCTGCCTAAATATTCACACACAAACATACAGGGTGTATCAAAAATACATTTATAAACTTTAGAGGCAAGTTCTACATCATAATTGTTTAATGTCCATTTCCATGCTAGCATGGGTTAGACAGAGTTTTCTTGATGGCTCTTTTCTAGGCTACCCAATTTTATCTAAGGCCTGGCTGTAATCTCAACTTTTTTAAAATCATCTTTGATAAGTTGGTTTCATGTTTTACATGATCTACCTATCATAAGTAATTGAACCATCATGAAATATTGTATGAAATTTTAGAGCTGTATGCCCTTGTAGCCGTATGGAGATGTTTAATGTCTTTTTGATTTGGCCTTGTGTCATACTTAACTGAACTCCCTATAGCTTACAAGTTTTATCTAGAATTATCATCATCAGAAATATCAGGTTTTCATCATTATCAGAAGGTTGGTTGTTGGCAGATTGGAATATGTGAAATGTGAAATTGTGAAATGTGAAATTGTGAAATGTGAAATGTGAAATTGTGCAAAACAGTGTAAGAATAAAATGTACTACAAATACTTTCACGGCCTCTGCTCCGATGAACTTAGCTCACTGGTGCCCCCTATATATGAATTTCCTCGAGCCAGAAGATTAGCAACTAGGTCCCACCCTTTTACTGTGAAACCAATAAAATGTAAACACAAATCTACTCCATTAGCTTCTTTTCTTGCACTTCCCGCCTGTGGAATTCCTTCCGCATACTTACTTTCCCGACAGTTACAATCTCCGAGAATTTAAATGTAAAGTCAATAGTCATCTCTTGTCTCACTAATTTACATCCTCTCTCTCATGCTTTTTTCTTCATCCACTCCACTCTCATCAGTATTCTCTTCCTTCTCCTACTCTCTTCCTGACACTCCCTGAAACCTCTCACTCCTCATAACATTCCTCCTATGTAATCCCTTGCACAACAGTGGCAGTAAAATGCTTTGCTTGGGGCAACATGATTGTAAAAAACAAACAAAACATTTTGCATTTTAAAATAGAAATTTATTATAAGGAAAGAGTAACACAAGTTGTAGAAGTTAATGTGCAATTAGAAAAATTATTAAGAAGTTAAGAGTAGAGTTTGTGTTCAATGATAAAGTTATGGGTATCAAGAGTTGTAGAAAATGTTCATAGTAGTAATTGCTGAAAGAATTTATGTGTATGTACATACATATGTATTCAGTAGGAATGTCTTTGGATGGAGAAGAAGAAGAAGTAGAAAAAATCAGTACATGAGAAATAAGAAGAAAGAGAAAAAGATGTGACCTGACATTATCTCTAGGTCGATTTGAAGTTAATGTTACATTTTAGTTGTTTTGCAGCTCCCATCTGACTGACTGATTGACCTGGGCCTTTTATAGTATTCAGATTTTTCACACTTGGTTGCAAGTCCCTTTTGGTCTTGCAAGTCACTCCCATTGGCCAGCAAATCAGTTTAACACCTACTTGTGAAATCTAGTTTCTACTTTTTCTTTAAGCACATAGTCAATCCTTTTTTCACATTGTGAATTTTTGTAAAAGTGAAGAAGGTTGATTTTAATTCTTAATTTCTTATCCCACTAGACCCTTACTAACCCCAACCAGTTTAGGAAACTCAGTGTTTTTATCAAGATGCCATCTGTAAGAAGATTATCTACTAAAGCCTACTTTTTTTCTACACATTGTAGATGTCGACATTTTTATTTCAAAAATTTCCTTCTCTTAGACAAGTTGCTATTTAAAGCTAAAGACTCTTATCCAGCCGAAGCAGTTTAATGTGAATAGTTAGGAAATACTTAGATTTCTTACACCAAAAAATATGAACAAAAGTCAATATAACATGTTCACAAATTCTTTATCTTTTAGTTATTAAGTTTATATTATTTCTAGATTTCTGGATCAAAGCTGCTTTTTTTTTCATATTACTTTGAAATTCATGAATACAATCTCAATCAGGATCTGTAATGTAATCAATTCTGAAAAAAAATATACTAAGATTTCTAGATTTCTGGATCAGAGCTGCATTTTTTTCATATTACTTAAACATTCATGAATACAATCTCAATAAAGATCTGTTATGTAATCAAATCTGACATTTTTTTTGCAATAAGGTTCAACCTGTGCAAGGTTATGTAAAGGCATAGTTTACATCCATATAACATGTTGACAAATTCTTCATCTTTTAGTTATTAAGTTAATATTATCAAAATTTTATCAATTCTACAAATATGAAACTATTTCTCAAAGAAAATAAAAATAAAAAAAAAAGATAAAAATGGATAAGAATAAAAAAATCATGATTTCGTCAAATGAAGAAGGGAAAAATTCCAGACTAAAATCCTGCAATTTAGCACCTTTTTTTGGTAATACAAAACCTCATATTACCAGGTAAACAAACAATTCCTTGGCAAGTGATTGCTACACAATGTGGAAAGTTGTCAGCACTTTGAGAACTCAGCAGCAATAAAAGCAATTATTACCTCAACATATAATGATTTATATCCATTTTCATGAATACTTATGTTCATCTACTTTGTTTTGTTCTTGCTATCAAATGATTCTCCTCCTGAGCAGTTTGCTGAGGCATTTATAACTACTTATTGTTATCATTAAAGGTTGGATCTTATGTAAATATATATATATATTCATAATGCCAAAATAACAATCTATTTGTTTATCTCGTAGTATGTGTGTTTGTTTGTATGTACACATGTGTGTATGTCACTTTCTCTTTCCTTCCCTCTCTCTTTCTCTGTACACTGGGGTCTCTCTGTTGGGCTAGAAAGTTATTTTGTTTTTTTTATCTGAATCCATCTTGTGAGTTTATAAAACTACCATTCATCCATGCATTGAATACTGTTGTCATATCAGGTACTCCTGCTATTCATCTTAAGGTTATAGCGGGTATCTCTTATCTTATTTATTCTTTTTCCAGTTGTAATAAGATTCCGTTATAGTGAAGGGTAAAGGAAATTGATGCTGAGCATCAGGAAGAGACAACTGAAGTTCCTGGGACATGCAATGAGGAAGGAGAGCCTGGAGAACCTGATACTGACTGGACAGATAGAAGGAAGGAGAGACAGAGGAAGGCAGCGGATAACATATTTGCAGGGTCTGATCAGGTGGATGACGGAACGGGGGTTGCCAGGAGCAACAGGAACAAACATACTAAGAGCCACAAGGGATAGGGAGACGTGGAGATCCATGATCGCCTACGTCCTGAAGGGACAGGGCACATAGAAGAAGAAGTAGTAGTATATCGTTGCAGGTTAACGGAATTTGGCCTTGTGGGAAGATCTATAATTGCTATAATTCATAAAATGATTATAAAATCAAGAAAGGCAATTTGAGTAGAAAATAACATTTATATATATACACATTTCAATTAATGTTTTACAATTAAAGCAATACTTGAAATAAAGGTCCAAAGAAGTTTAGAATGTTCATGGAAAGTATAATGCTGAAAAAGATAAAAGGCTTAGGAGTGTGGAAGCAAGGGGATATTCATTTTGAAGTTGCAGCTTCTAAGGTCAGTAAGTACTTTTGAGGAATGTCTTTGAAGAGGTCAGTAAGTACTTATGAGGCAGTGGAGAAAGAAAGAGGCAAGCATAGTAGCTACTCGACTTAGGTCAAGGGAGAAACTAATCAGCTTGTCCATCTCCGCCAGTCTGTCTGACGATGCCTTTTTGTCTCGGCTTTTTATATCTGCCTTTTGGATCAAACAGCTTGTTTTGAATTTCATACTTGAATTTGATTCTGGGCTTCCCATTGGCTGGTAAATAAAATTCGCGTAGGCTCGCGAAATGGAACTTTGATATTTGATTAATTTTTATTCATTTGCCTTCTGGTTGGCATAGAGCCAACATCCGGTTCATCGCTTTTGCTTGGTCGGTATCACCACAAGGTTCTTGACAAAATTCAAAGAAGGTTCTGCAATTAAATCAGTCCTAACTTGGCATCTCAGCTTCAGTCACTTTTTCACCAGTGTGATGTGGTTTCCCCTCTATCTTCTCTGCAAATATTTTCATGGTAACTACTCTAACGAGCTTTTTTTTGCCTGGTGCATCAATATTGGCATTTAGGTCCCATCCTTTTACCATTGAAATGGTTAGATGTAACTACCACTTCTACACCAGCAGTTTTTTTTTTCTTGCACCTAGCACTTGTGGAACTCCCTTCTGTTCATTTGCTTTCCTGAATCTCCAAAAATTTAAATACAACATCAATTGCCATCTTCTATCTTTTTGAATCCCATTCATTTTTTATCCTTTCTTCAATACCCCCACTCTACCCAGTCTTTTCTCTTCGCTGATAGCTACAATCTCCAAAAATTTAAATGCAACATCAATTGGAATCTTTTATCTTTTTGAATCTCATTCATCCTTTCTTCAGTACCCCTTTACTCAGACTTTTATTTTACTGTATCCCCCTGCAAACTTGTGGTGAAATGCTAAAAAACAAAAATACATTAGGGTTTCTAGATTTCTGGATCAGTGCTGCGTTTCTTTTCATATTACTTTCACATTCATGAACACAATCTCAAAAAGGATCTCTTATGTAATCAAACCTGACATTTTTTTTTTTTTTTTCAATAAGGATCAGCCTGTACAAGGTAAAGGTTATGTTAAAGGATAGTCTATATCAGGGGTTGGCAACCTTTAGGAGAGTGAGGGCCAAAAAGCTATGTAGAGTCATGGAGAAGGGCCAAACAGCTATGGTTCCAGTGTCACGGAGGAGAACCATGTTATTAAATATGTGAATACTATTTTGAAATGATGTGGAAATTATTTTCGATAACTTTTGCCTTGGAAAACATATTTTGATTTTTTCTTCTTTTTATTTACAAAAAAAGGAACTCTACCAGGAAGCGAAAAATTTCAGAGTTGTAGAAAGTATTTCATCTCGTTCTCAATCCAAAAAAAAAGCAGGTTTCTAAAGCATGAAAAAAAGAAAATATCTGACAGGAATGTTGTTAAAAAATATATTACGTCTTAAAAATAAATGTTTAATAAACTAGTATTGAAAGCAAATTCCATTAAAATCGGTTGAAAACACTATTTAATATTCATTTCTACTCCTGTAGCTTCTTCTCTTGCACTTCCCGCCTGTGGAACTCGCTCCCATATTCTTGCTTTCCTGATGGCTACAACCTCCAGAAATTTAAATGTAAAGTCAATACTCATCTACTAACCACTGGACTCTAGCTCTCTCCCCACCCCCGTATAACCTTCCCTTTCTCTCCACTTATGAATCTATCATCGCACCTGCATTCCCAGCTTTCTATTGCTCCTTTCTAACTAGTTTGTACTCCTCACTCTTTTCTAATTAATCTTTTTACAGTTATGTAGCCCCCTTCAAATCAGTGGCATTTCTGCCTTGCTCGGGGTGAAATGATTAAAAAAAAAAATTTTAAACTGCAATTTAACAGAAAAAGTGAAAGTGATGTCGTACGCTAATTTTGGCAATCCCTACGAATAAAAAATAAGACACATTCTCCAGATAAAAAGAAAGAAATTTTTAATTTCAATGCATTATATTCAGATTATCAACTGTCATTTTGGTTTGGTTTACCTATATTTATATTGTGTCCAAAGTAAGGTAGTGAGCCAGACAAGATTCACTTGAGGGCCAGATACGGCCTGCAGGTCAGGGGTTGCTGACCACTGGTTTACATGGACAGGATGAGCAGCTAATGGTTAACTAGACTTGAACAGGTCAAGATTTTAGTGATTACTGAAAGCATCTTAGAAGGAGCCTGTTTCACAGGGCAGTGTTTTGGCATCTTAACTATGCCAATTCACCTTCGGATCTCTGTGTCGCACTTTCCCAGGTATTTAAATTTTTGTACCTGCTTGATATACCTGACTAAAAAGAACACATTCTCCAATTCAGGTATCAGCACATATTAAGTGGCTCTAAGACCTTGTACATCTCATACTACCGCATAAATGGTACTTCAAATACTGTTCTGCTACCTGTATCATTTGCAACGTTTGCAGAGTCTTCCGTCCTCTGATCACTCACGATGTGAAAACTTTTGTCAATGGTTTTGTGGCTTGGGAGTGTATGTTCTTTGAACATCGGGAGTCACCAGTGTAAAATGGGGGAGCTAGTTCATATTTCTTTGATTCAGCCTTGTGTCAGACTTAACCGAACTCTCCACAGCTTACAGGATTTATGCAGAGTTATAATCATCAGAAGGTCTTTCATCATCGGAAGGTTGGTTGTCGGTTGAAATATGTGGATTACTGTAGAAGAGCGGAATAATAAAATATACATTATGTATGGTAAAATAATAATTTATTAAAAGAAGTAATAACAAGAATTCATAGAAATTATTGTTCACTGAGAAAGTTAAGGTATCAAGATTTTGTACAAAATGATCGTAGTAGTAATTATTGAAATAGAGAAAGAGGCCAATGTCCAAGTCACTTGAGGTTGAAAGTTACATTTTAGTGTTGTCTTTCTCGCTGCTTCCAACTGATTTCTTTTGGTCTTGCAAATCACTCCCATTCATCAAAAATTATTTTAACACCTACTTGCGAAACCTGTTTGCGACTTTTTCTTTAAGCAGATGGTCAATCTTTTTTTTTTTATTTGGGAAAAACCAGGATTTCACACATCGTCGTGAATTTTTGCAAAAGTGAAGAAGAGAGTTGATTTAATTAATTTCTTATCTGCAACAGTTTATTGCATAAAATGCCAATCTGTCTCTTTAGTCTTGTTTATTTGAAAGAGAAGGAGTAACAAATTTATACAACCAACATTTGTGGGTGGATCAGAATCCGCACGGTACAATAGAGGCTAGACACCAGCATCAGTTTACGATTAAGTACTTTGTCAGTTATCTTACAGGCTGAAAACAAATGGTTCAAGAAAGTTGGTTAAAACTGACACTAGCTTTTTGAGGCTTTGAAAATACACAAAAATCTAATATCTCTAAACTTATTTATAAATGGAACTTTGTCTCTGTGTGTGTGTCCATTACCTATAGACTCCGAAACGGCTGAGCCGATTTTCTTGAAAATTTACACAGTTGTACTATAAGCGTCTGCAAGTGTTCTTAACTAGGTTTTGTGTTGTGGTATCTCAATAAATATTGAAAATCGATAATTGAAAACATCGGGTTATAGAAGTAGTGGTCAGATTTTAATCAAATTTGATGCACTCATAGACAAAGACATAAGAAAAAATATTCAGAAGTTTCAAGGTTGCAGTTCTTACAATAGTGCAGAAAATCGATAATATATAAAAGGCAAGATGTTTGTGTGTGTGTGTCTGTTTATCTGCCTGTATGTCTGTATTTTTTCAGCCCTTTTATTTTAGTTTTTGCTTTGGGTTTGGCTCTAAGTAGGTATAATTGTAGCTCCTAGTCACAGCCATGATACAATTTGCTCATTTAGCCTTCAAAATTCAGTTTGCAATGAAAAACACTTATTTGATATCGATACCAGGAAATCAAAATCTGACTTACATCCATTCATTTATCTTTCAGTCTACGGTTTCGCTTTAACTGGAAACAACTATTGCTTTTTAGTCTTTCATGCCAACGTCCAAAGAGTCTGAACTCCAGGACCATGGATTAGTTTTAAAGCTTTCATTACACCCGAGAAACACCGGGCTATACTGCTAGTAAATAAATAAAAATGCCTCTACAACTACAATTTCATCAAGTCTAAAAATAGACACATAGAACCAGATTTGGTATTATCCTCTATGCAAATGTCACCATGTGACTCTTCCCAACCAATGGGAAAACAGCAAAAAATTTTAGCTTTTGTTTAGAGCCTCTCTCTAACCTACATAAGAATGAACCAACAGTAAACACACACAGGAGTACACACTGGTGGAATTCACACCAAGCACAAATAGGAGTATGCATGGTGCATTCACTGATACCAAGCTAAAGAAAGTATCTCATTTGGACACTCACAACATAGAGTAAGGTCAACCCAAGCAAGATAAAATACTTGCCTAAACATCTTTGTCAAATGCCAAAAAATAAACTTTCTAAATGAGTTACTGATATCCATAAATATAACTGTTATGTCATGAGTAAGAGTAAATAACTCAACAACAGGAATAGGTTAATTGTTGTATTCCGTGAAAATAGTATTTACAAAGGTTATTAGTATCCAATACAAGAATAAAGGTTAATCATCTCAACCGTCGTAAGACGTAGTATGAGCAATGGGTACTTCCGGGTCGTCACCGGAAGTCTATGATGGACTTGTCGATTGGCTGCTCGGCACACTCTCTTACGTAGATGCAACCATTACTTTACATAGTAATGGAATAGTCCATTATAGCCGAATATGCGCGGGCGTCCCAACAATAACACACACACACACACATATATATATATATATATATAGTCATTTGCAGACAGATCTGTTTTGCTGTATCACAGCTCATCAGTATGGTTAGACAGCCGATTGCTTTTTACCCAGGATTGAAACCTGACCGAATTAGCGTCAGTCAGCGATTCTACCTCTGAGCTCCGGGTGCTCAGTAGAAGGAGGCAGACTCTTTAGTGTTTTTTATTATCATTATACACGCCCAATAGCTGAGAGTGTTCTAATTCATTGCTGAATGAACAATGCGTAGATACCAGAGTAGCTACTCTTTTTCAAGGTCTACCATTCTTCCAAAGTACTCCATCAGGGTGTAAGCGCATAATATTATTGCAGCTACATGTACTTGATATACACATACTCTCACATCCAAACATACACTGACATTTGATTTTCACAGACTTTATTTCACTAGACCAGGGGTTCCCAGACATTTTAGAATCATGACCCACTATTCATGACCACAGATTATGGCAATCAACTCAAATTTACTGGGTAAAACCATATGAAAGAATATAAAAAAAATATCTATATGAATAGGTGAAAATTGATCTCCTTTTTATGATGATGAATGATTAAATTGAGAGCATGACTAACCTTGATTAGTTAAACTTGCCCAAACAATATACTGCTTAATGCAATAACAGCCTGGCAATATAAGCCTGGGTCTCAAACTATCTCAACAGATAGTGTTTAATTGAAGCTGATGTCAGTTCTTCAATATGGCAGTGGATGCTGGACAATACCATCAAAGATGAAGGAAAAACTTGAAGCAGCTGAAATGTGGTTCACAAAAGCTTACTGGATATAAAGTGGGGGATCATATCCATATTACAATCAATATATAAACTGACCCCTCACTTTGTGACCACATCAGTTTCTATACATTTATATTCATAAGATCCAAAAGCACAAGGATGCATTCCAGAAGCTGAGTAAAGTATTAAGAAACAGGACAATTTCACTATAAACAAAGAAGAGAGTACTGGATTGCTATGTGATGTCGGTTCTTCAATATGGCAGTGAATGTTGGACAATATCATGGAAGATGAAGGAAAAACCTGAAGCAGCTGAAATGTGGTTCTACAGAAGGATGCTGCGGATATCATGAACCAAGCATGTAAGGTTTTTGGAAAGGATGGAAACAACAAGGAAATTAATATTGGGCTTCAGGAAGAGACAACTAAAGTTCCTGGGACATGCAATGAGGAAGAAGGACTTGGAAAACTTGATACTAACAGGTCAGATAGAAAAAGATACAGAGGAAAGCAACGGATAACACATTTGAAGGGCCTGAGCAGGTGGATGACAGAACGGGGTTTGCGTGGTGTTACAGGAGAAAGTGTGCTAAGAGCCACCAGGAATAGGAAGCTGTGGAAGCTCATGATCACTTATGTTCTGAAAGGATAAGGCATATAGAAGAAGAAGAATGTGTAATTCTAGTATAACTTATTTTGGATCATTAAAATGCAGCTTGTGACCTACCAGTGGGTCATGACTCATAGTTTGGGAATTGCTGCTCTAGACAAGTGTTTCAAAACTGTTGTTCCCCAGAACAATTGGGTTGCTTTAATATCCATAATCTTACTATACCCGCTCATCATATTGTTGGAAAATCCTTGGTTATTTACTATAAAGGCTTCAAACTCTTATATTATTTTAGATTATAGTAAGCATAAGAAATGTATTTAGCAATGTCTGTATGGGGTCAGTGTGAAACTAATTTCACTGCTTAGTTCATAGGACCTATACGTGGTTGTTACGTGTTAGTTGTAACAAAAGAAAAAAAAATGATTGACCAAAATTCAGAGCTAAATCACAGACAAATATTTAATTTACAAAAACACCAATTAAAATATTTACAAATATACAATTTTTGTTGCTTTTAAAACAAGAAACATAGAGTTTACTACTGGCGAGTGTTACGAGGAGAGAAGGAGAAGGTAAGGTGTCAAGTATCTTTACCCAATTAAGCTAGCAAAGTAGTTTAAGTGCTATACTTTTTGGAAATCATGTGCATATAAAAAATAATTATTAGTTTGGTCAATGAAAGAGTAAAAAATTTCTATTTATCCACTTAGTTCCACGAGGTTCTCTTTCAAGTTTTAGTTGGTCGGCAACTTTTCTTAGAGATTCTTTTGACTGGATATACAAATCCTTGAATCAAAGCAGAGATGATAATGTCAGCAAATCCTTTTAACAATTAACTACTATCTTCCCAAAACCTATTTTTATAGGCACTAACACCTAATTTGCATTTTCCAGAATCCTTTTGAATTCTTTAGATTTTACTCGAACTTTCTACAATCTTCCAAAACATTCTCTTCCTAATTTCTCTATTTAACAACTATTTCATGAATTAAATTTTTTTTGTAATAATAAGTAGGACTCAGTAGAATTCGTTACTATAACTAGTTAGACATTATTAATATTATTTTCATATATAAATGCATTCATGTAACAGTGGTAGATTCATGTATCATTGAGTGAGTCACTCAAGTAGGGGTGCCTGAGCAGTGTCCATTTATTATGTTTACTATATGAACTATGGTAAAAAATATTATGATAAATATTAATGATATATAATAATTTTTAAGCAGGGGGTTCCCTGAGACATGAAAACTATTTCAAGGGTTCCACAAGGACAAAATTTTAAAGAAACACAGTTTTAAACTCTTTATGAGCTCTCTTTTGCACTTTTGAGAATGGAATTTTTCTTTCACACACTTGTCACTTTTTCTAAATTGTATTCAATTTTACTCAGTAATGTTTTATTTTTTCTTTAAATCATGTAAAGGATCATTTGCAATTTCTTTCTTTCCTGGCTGAAAAATCTCCTTTTTAGCAGTAAGCACCTTGATTCAACTAAACAAGGCCAGCAACAATCAGTAGCAACCCCATTTAAAATAGTGTTTGATATATCCATTTACGAACCATTTAATTTCAGACTTGGATGAAAGCAGGTTTTTTTCAGCACGAGAGAGCTTCATGTCACAGCTCAGGTACAACACAACAGAATCTGATTGGTAAAGATGTTAATGCATTAATAGATTGGCCAGTTTAGTGATTAAAATTTAAGCATTTAAGAAAAAAGTTTATCAGAAGAAGTCATGCAATCTTGAAGGGTTGTGGGTTTTGGCCACAGAGAATGGTAAATAATTTGCATGCACACTTACCCAAGTGCATTGAACCATTTATTCAAGCTAAAGAAAACCTCACAAAATATTAAGAATGTACAATATCTTCTTGAAATAAATATCATGTAATAAATTTTATTATTATAGATTTTTTCTATTATAAAGTATTGTATCTGGCTTAGTGTTGTGGAGATGAACACACCTGTTCAAAAGACGACTTGGACTAATCAAAATAGCATAAATTCTGATGCAGAGAATCATCAGGGAAGAATAAAAAGTGAGTTAGTGAGAGCGAGTCAGAAGTGAGCTTTATTTCTTGACTACCGAATTCAGCAAGACCATGTCAACTCAAACCAACATTATATTTTTTGATTGTGTCACCTTCATTCAGTGTAATGAAGACATAATAGTGGAGATGAGGATTCAAATTCACACACAAAAAATATTTTCTCTCTCGCTGAGCATGAATAAAATTTATGGAAAAGAATTTTGTTGGATTCAAAGCACAATGCGGAAGTTAACAAACTTTAAGATGTATGATATATTACTATTATAATAATAAAAAAAAATTTTTCTTTCTAGTTGTATGAACATAATGCAATAATAATTCAGCAACAGTAAAAATTCCAGAAGACATTCTTACAATAAATGCAATGTGAGTGGATTGAATATCAAGAAAAAAATGGTGAATACTCTAGAAAAAGTGTCGTTTGACAAAACAGTATCAATATTATCAAAACTTTTTCTTGGAAATAATTCTTATTTTTATATCTGTTGGCTGTGCATGAACTTTACTAAAGGCAAAAATGAAAATTTTGTCATATATGCCCATACGGTCAACTGTGAGTTTGAGAAATTTAAACTAGGTGAACGTTCCCCAGAAAGATTTAAATGTCTAATGTGGAAATATGCTCTTGAATTTTTACAAAACTTGAACAGAATCCAAAGTTAACACGACAGACTGTTATGGAAGAGTGCCAAAAAATTGTCACTTTAAGGCACAATAAAGTGAAAATCAAACAAAATGGCACAATAGAATTACAACTGGTTCAAAAAAAGACAATAATACCAAAAGAAAAATACGAAATAAAAATACTGCAAAACTTAACCCATGCTAGGACTGGTATATTTTATTTCAGAAAAGACTGTCCATTTAAAAGCAAGACAATTTTTTTGTGGAAAAACAGGTCACAAATGTAGCTACTGCAAGGGGAAAAGGAAATACTCAGATTAACTTGCTGAAAGTAGTGCTACCAGCTAAAAAAACTGGAAAGTTCAAATAACAAAAAATTCATAACAGTAAAAATTGATAATGCTATGGTGAGATTTCATTTGAACACTGGTAGCAATATTACAATTATTGAGGAACTGAATTAGCAAGTCTAACTTGAAAAGGTGTCAAAGTTACAAGAGGAATATTGGGCAAGAAATATATTTTTCTTTGGAAAACTACATGTAACATTGCTCTAGTGAGTAAAATTAATGAATGAGTCATTTCCATATTAAAAATTTATGACTTGAGTTTACTCGGCATAAATTGGCTTGGATTATTTGAATTGTGAAATTGGTTGATTAATTCATTCTGTAGAAAAGTTAATCATTTTTCAGAGAAAAAGATTACAGCTAAAGAAACACTGAGTAAGATTAAAAATAACTTCAAAAGTATTTTATCAGAAGAGCTGAGAAAATGTACAAAGTCAAAGGCATTTTTTTAAATTAAAAGGAAATGTGATACCAGTTTTATGCCTAAAAGAAATATACCTTTTGCTGCGCTAGAGTTTATTAACACTAAACTTGATAGGTTATAAAACTGCAGAGTTATTGAAAAAATAGATTATTCAGAATGGGCCACACCAGCAGTTTATATTTGAAAGAAAAATAATGCGATTTGGTTATGCGCAGATTTTTGAATCCGTGTTGAATGACTACCTCCTCCCACAAAGTATGCTTTCAAAATAAGATGGTGGTATTTTTTCAAAAATTGATCTGTCTGAAGTATATGTTCAAATTGAAGTGGATGAGGAATGTCAGAAGTATTTGACTCTTTATACACATAAAGGACTCTATAAATTTAAAAGATTACCCTTCGGTGTTAAAGCAACTCCAGGCATTTTCTATCAAATAATGGATACTATGTTGGCTGGACTAAACTATACTGTCACTTACAAAGATGACATACTTATAAAAATTGCTATGAAAATAGAGCATGTAAAACTGATTCAATTTCAGAGATTATAATGATTATGGGTTCAAAATCAGTGAAATGTCAGTTCTCTATCATCATCATCATCATCATCATCTATCCATCACACCCAGATAGTGCATAGGGCAGCAATTTTTTTTGCTGTTTTTTACAGAGCAGGGTTGTTAGCCCTGTGCCCAACCCACAAACCTGGAGGACCGATGGACCATTCTTGGTTTTTATGTTTACAGCACCTGGTATTCCCAAATGGTCACCCATTTAAGTACTGACCAGGCTTGATGTTGCTTAACTTCGGTGATTGGACGAGAACCGGTGTATTGAACACGATATAGCCGTAGACGTCAGTTCTCTATAGATATGATTAACTATTTATGTAAGAAAAAAAAAGAATGCGGTATCCTATGCAAATTAGATGAGTCGTATTTAGGTGATAAGGTGATAACTGTTGGCACTCCATTATGTTACGTATAACAGTGTACTATGTATCAGGTACTAAAACTGTGAGATATACCAAACATAAAAGGCAAGAAGAACCTATCCCAGTAAGCCAAATGCCATTAAAGAAATGTCTCCTCCAACAAATTTGGTAACCTGTTGTATCCTTGAGAAAGGTCAGTCACTTAAGTGCCATACGTGAAACACGCTTGGGCGATCATGTCTCAAAAGAGACCTGACTGACTGGGCAGAAGATTATCCCGCAGTAGGTTGCCATTGCTTTCTGCAGTAGACTGGTTGCCAGCCAAGGCTATAGAACCCAATCTGTCCTGTTATCTAACCCATAACTGGAAGATGGATTAATACCTTTCCTAAGGGTATTTGCGCGTAAGTGAATGCAATGAATTCAACTGGAATTTGAACTCGGCTCCCCGATTTTTCATTCCGAGCCGATATCCACTGTACCACAACGTACATCATTGAGAAAAGTACAATAACAAATTAAGTTCCAAAGTGGTAAACTACCAAATATGGAAGTCAGAGAGCCAACCGGATTATTCTGTACAAAATTGTCACTGAGAGAGATTAGTCTACTGCAATATACGCTACCATGGACACTCTCTGCTAATTAGTAGCTATGACCCTCGTATAACAAATGGACTCATCTATACTACTGCACCAGAAGGGTATCAGGATATTCCACTACAACATAATCCTACAATCATTTCTCAGGAGAACAAATTATTAAGAAGTCTGACAAATACAGAAAAGTGCTGCAGTCAAATTGAAAAAGAAGCACTTGCTATAATTTTGGCTGTAAAGAAATTTCACAGGCTTATACTAGAAAGAAAACTGATACTGCAAACTGATCCTCATCCATTATTAAGTATATTCCGTTCTAAGAAAATTGGGACACACAGATTGATATTGAAAGGTAAAGAAGATTTTGAAGATACTATGATTGCTACTTTGGAATCCAAAAGCATCATTAAAAGCCTTGTGTGTAACACTATAAAAGAATTGCCAGTCCCAATATATATCAAAATTAATTCTAAAATAATTACATTTATTCAAAAAATTTGAATGAGTCAATTCAAAATGGAGTCAAGCTATAATTAATATAGGTAATAATAGTACAGCATTTTTTACTTTTGATGGAGAACTTTTGTATGCAGAATTCTGGTATCTCTACAAAAAAAGATTTTGGAAAAATTTCATGTAGTAACATCCAGGAATAGTGAGGATGATGTACCTGATGAGAAGCTGTGATTATTGGCCAAAATTGGACAAATATATTCAAGATACAGTTAGAAAATGTAATAATTGTGATTCAGCAACAAAATTTTTAAATGCTTCATACAATTTCATTTTGGTCGACAGTTTCATAAAATGGACAGACATATTGAAGTGTAAACGACCTGCTTCCACAATAATGATTAAATTATTTTGCAAAAATGATGTAGTTGAACACTTAACAACACCAATTTATCATCCAAGATCAAATGGTCAAGCTGAGTGGTTTGTTGATACTTTCAAAAGGGCATTAAGAAAATCTAAAATCTGGAAAGCTGAAGAAGTGTCGCTACAAAAATTTTTGAGTGTATATCAAATGCTCTCAAATTCAAATGTCACCACAAGAACGTCACCTGCAGAGCTCATGTTTGCTAGGAAAGTGACATCCATTTTCAACAAATTACGACCTGGGAATAAAAACAAATCCATCTTTTAAGATCAGTGATAAAATCTTCTTTAAAAGCTTTAAGGTTTGAAAGGAAAATTGGAAGGAAAAATATTTCGACTCCTTGGAAATATGATGAACATTGTCAAAAGTGAATGATTTTAACATAGAAGATATATAGATCAATTAAGTTCTAGATAGGCACAAAATAACCAGTACAGTTTAATTCACTGATGATAATGCTTCACAATACCTTTGAAGTATCTATTCATAAAATGAATATTATAATGCAATGCCAGGCTAAGCAAAAGTGTGATGTGACTGAAACCTTGGAAATAGACCCATGTTGAAAATAGTATCATCTAAAAAAAGTGCATATCTAAAAAGATAGGTGTGTTATGGAGATGAACACACCCTTCCAGAATACAACTTAGACTAATTGAAATAGGATAAATACTGATGTCAAGAATCATCAGGGAGGAAGTAGAAAGTGAGTTAATGCAAGTGAGCTGGAAGTGAGCTTTATTTTCTGACTACAGAATTCAGCAAGACTATGCTGACTCCAAGTGACATTATATTTCATTGCTATGAAAACATAACATTTTGTTTATGTAAAGTGTCTGAAACATTTTACACACCCATTTAGGGAGTGGTTGGCATATATGCTGATGACACTATACTTTACTCTCACATTGATCAAAGATTTGCTGAGGTTGACATAGCAAACTCAGCTGCTGAACTCGAGAAGGACCTCCAATCTGTGGTGGACTGAATGGTAAGAAATCCATGGTAAGAAATGGATCATAAATTTCAATGCTTCCAAAATAAAGCTACTATCTATTAACCACCACAGACAATCGCTTCTACCCCCATTAGCATGCATCAGTCTAGTCTGCCTGAAAGTAAAACACTGCACCTCCTCGGGTTAACTCTCACAACAGACTCTCAAGTGGAATGACTATATAGAATCCATATCTAAATCTGCTGCTAAGAAGGTTAGTTCTTTGTGCAAGGTCAGGAAGTTTTTCCAATCTGAAACAATCCTGACTATATATAAATCTACCATCCACCTGTGCATTGAGTACTACTGCCATATCTGGTTGGGTCCGCCTGCTATCAAACTAGGGGTTCTTAACAAAATTCAACAATGTATCTGTAATGTGATCAATCCTGACTTGGTAGCTCGGATACAGTCACTTTTTCACCAGTGCAATGTGGCTTCCCTGTGTCTCTTCTACAAATACTTTCATGGCTTCTGCTCAGATGAACTTAGCTCACTGGTACCCACCATACATGAATTTGCTCAAGCCACAAGATTAGCAACTAAGTCCCGCCCTTTTACTCTGAAACCAATAAATTGTAAATGCCAATTCTACTCCAGCAGCTTCTTCTCTCGCACTTCCCACCTGTGGAATTCACTTTCATTTACTTGCTTTCCCGACAGCTACAATCTTCAAGAATTCAAATGTAAAGTCAATAGTCATCTCACTAAGTTGCATCCTCTCTTTCATGCTCCTTTTTTTGTCTACACCACTCTCATCAGTATTCTCATCCTCCTTCTACCCTCTTCCTGACACCCCCTGTAACCTGTCACTCTTTCTCATAACTTACCTCTTATGTAACCCCCTGCTCAACAGTGGCAAAAAGTGCCTTGCTTGAGGTGACACGATTACAAAAGAAAAAAAAATCTGTCAGAAATCTGAAGCAAAACATTCACTGACAATTATTAGAAATACACACTTGTTTAGAAACGCTGAAAACTTTTACATGGTATTATATCGTGACACAGATAATATTAAAAGCATATATGAGGAGTAAGCAGATGCCAAAAATTTCCATCACACATTTAGTGTATTTTAATGGCCCATTTTTGACAGGTGTTGATCTTGGTACAAAAAAAGGAAAATTGTTCATAAAACTATGAAGAAATAAAATCTAATCTAAACTTATTTTATAAATGGAACTTCGTCTGTGTGTGTGTGTGTGTGTGTGTCTGTGTGTGTGCCTGTGTGTGTGTGTGTGTGTGTGTCCATTACCTATAGACTCCGAAATGGCTGAACCGATTTTCTTGAAAATTTACACAGTTGTACTATAAGTGTCTGCAAGTGTTCTTAGCTAGGTTTTGTGTCAAATAAATATCGAAAATCGATAATCGAAAAAATCGGGTCATAGAAGGAGTGGTGCGATTATAATCAAATTTGATACACTCATAGACAAAGACATAAGAAATGATATTCAGAAGTTTCAAGGTTGCGGTTCTGACAAGAGTGCAGAAAATTGATAATATATATATATATGAAAGGCAAGATGTTTGTGTGTGTGTGTGTGTCTGTTTATCTGCTTGTGTGTCTGTATTTTTTCAGCCCTTTTATTTTAGTTTTTGCTTCAGGTTTGGCTCTAAGTAGATAGAATTGATAATCGAAAATATCGGGTTATAGAAGGAGTGGTCAAATTTGATACACTCATAGACAAAGACATAAGAAACAATAAGTGACTGTTTATCTGCCTGTATGTCTGTATTTTTTTTTTCAGCTCTTTTATTTTAGTTTTTGCTTTGGGTTTGGCTCTAAGTAGGTATAATTGTAGTTCTTAGTCTCAGTCTGATACCATTTACTCAGAGGACTTATTTAACCTTCAAAATTCAGTTTACGATGAAAAAAACTTATTTGGTATCGATACCAGGAAATCAAAATTTGACTTACATCCATTTCTTTCGTGTCAACGTCCAAAGAGTCTGAGCTCCAGGACCATAGATTAGTTTTAAAGCTTTCATTACACTCGAGCAACGCCGGGCTATACTGCTAGTTTATTATATATTTGCAGGGGTACAAATTTTTATTAATAAAAGCTAATATATGAAAAGGCCATTCTGGGCATAGATGCATTTCAGCTATGAAGCCAGTATGAACTTTGGATGCAGATGTTTGGAATAAGATCATGTTCAGTAATGAATCTAAAATAAAACTTCATTTGAATGAATGATAATTTGCTAGAAGGCCTACTGGAAAGCTAACTAAACAACATTATACAATAAAATCAATGAATTTTCAAGATAAGGGTTTGATATTTTGAGGATACGAAAAAGTGGTTATTTAAAAAAAGCTAAAATTGATGGTAACTTGACATATATTCAGTTGCTTAACCCGAGAACACCAACCATGGGTATATAGTACCCAGCGAAAATGACACCATTTTAATTAGAATTTTTAGTACCTGATTTTCTTAATAATGTTTTTCAGTTCCTATTAATGTTAACTAAAAGTACAAGATTGAAGTGCCTGCATGTAAAATATTTCAAATAAAGATTTACATTTAATATCTTTTTGATATTTTCAAAATCGGGTATGATATACCCATGGTTAGTAGTGGTGTAACTTTAATTGATGGTTAGTGTTTCAGGGTTAAGGACTACTTGATTCCCAACTTGGATGAAAGTCAGATTTTTTAGTATCTACAAAATTGGTGAAGATGCCCCTTTATTGAAGGATTGGCCTTGACTTAAATATCAAGGAGAAAATCTGGAAAGAACTTCATCAGAAGAATCCATGCAAGTTTTGAACAACTGAGAGAACATTCTCTTTATTTTTTTTTAATCATTTCACCCCAAGCAAGGCATTCCACTGCCACTATTGTGCATGGGGTTATATAGGGGAAGGTAAAGAGAAAGAGTGGTTAGATATAGGAAATGTCAGAAGGAGGGTGATAGGCAGGTAAGGATACCGAGGCTGAGGGTTGGGTAGATGGGAAGAGTGTTTGAAAGAATGGATGCGAGTTAGTGTGTTACGAGGTGTCTATTGACCTTACATTTAAACTCCTGGAAATTGTAGCTGACGGGGAAGCAATCATGTGGAAGGGAATTCCACAGTCGGGAAGTGTGAGAAAAGAAACTGTTGGAGTAGAAGTTGCGGTTACATTTTATCGGTTTCACTGTAAAAGAGTGGGATCTAGTTGCTAATCTAGTATCTCGTGCAAATTCATACATAGGGCGCACCAGCGATCTAAGTTCATCGGAGCAGAAGTCATGAAAGTATTTATAGAAGAGACACAAGGAAGCCACGTCGCCCCACTGAGAGAGAGGCTTTATCATAAAGAATAGTGTCTGTGACCAGTGAAGATAGATTTGCAAATATCTTTTCCCAGGTGCTCTGAAGGAATTCTTCATATTAAAGGAAGTCACATGAAATATTAACGATGTACAGTAATTTCCTAAAATGAAAATTATATTATAAATCTCTATTAAAGTCATTTTTCTCTTTTAAAACACTGACTTGGTTTATATAAGTTGGCTGAAAGCTTTAAAATAGACATTTTGTTTTTTCTGTTTTTTTTTGTTTTTTTTTTGTTGCAGTTTCCCCTTTCATTCAGAGTTCCTGCTTTAAGATATGATAATTAGGTCTGAAAATAACCCTAATAGGGTCAATTTATAGAAAATGCAAAAGGAAGCATTCACTTATAAACTGGTAATTATTAAAAATTTACAGTCGTTTAAAGTGGCCAAAGATTTTTGCACAGCACTGTATATAGACTAAGACTGTATGTTTATTAACACTTTTATTTCTGTGGACGTGTTTCTTGGTGGCAGCGGTGGCTTCATCTCATCTCCAAGAATGTGATTTCTTCTTTGCTGATTACTGTTGACCATGTCCACCATAGCTTATGGATATAGAATATAGAGCAGTACGTAATTTGTTCAATGAAACAATGTCAAGGATTAACACTCACGAATTTGACACTCTACTGGATCAGATTAGATCACAAATACTTGGGAAAATATAGCCGCCTTTTATACATGTTGCATTGAATATTTTGAGCCTTCTAATTAGTTAACCCTTCTGTTGGTGAACTATAAAATGAGTCAGTCTGTTGCTGGCTCACCAGTATACATGGTGTTAGGGCGCCGCCCCTATTTGACTACATAATGGACTGTTCCCATAGCTATATATAGCAATGGTGGATTCTCTACAGGGAGAGTTGTGGAGAGTCGTACGGAGTCGTAGAGAGTCACTTGAGAGTCTGTGCGAGAGTTAGTCACACTTCCGGTGGCGTACCGGAAGTAATCAGGTACACACACGTCTTACGACGGATTGGACTCTTGTATCTTTTCTATTGTAAATATTACTAATCACTTCTGTACCTACTAACCGTCTTTTTGCGGAATACAACCTATATTCTGATTCTGTTGTTGAGTTATTCATTTATACTTGGCGACATAACAGTGGCGATGAAGATGCTTCGAATTTACGCAGAGGTGACTACCAAAATTCGCCACACAACATAACACATGGGTACCCAAAAAATCTCTAACAATTACTTCCTTTATGATGATGGTGTTGATGATGATGATGATGACTATATTTGCTGCCAACATACAGGTTCTGGATAAGAAGCTTCCAGTTTGACTAAAATCTTCTACGGTCGTTGATTCTTTATCATGTTTGGCTTTGTAACAGTTGCTTGGAGGTGAAAGAAAATCAGACTGGAGAAAAATGTCAATGGCATGAATTTGTTTAAGGTAGCCTTTAACTTTTATAAATCAACCATCTGAACAGCCACCTGTGCATCGAGTACTGCGCTGTCATATCTGGTCAAGCACCCCTGCTGTTCATCTCAGTGCTCTTGACAGGCTTCAAACAAGAACCTGTAATGCGATTGGTCCCGACCTGGCAGCTCAACTCCAGCCACTTTCTCACCGGCAGAATGTGGCTCCCTTCTGTCTCTTCTACAAATATTTTCATGGCTTCTGCTCTGACAAACTTAGGTCACTGGTGGCCCCTTCACAAGAATTTACTCATGCGACCAGATTGGCAATAACGTTCCACCCTTTTACTGTTAAATCAGCCAAATGCAGGTGACAATTCTACTCCAGCAGCTTCTTTTTTTGCACTTTCCACCTGTGGAACTCCCTTCCATATACTTGCTTTCCTGACAGCTACAACCCCCCAGGAATTTAAATGCAGTGTCAATTCCCATGTCTTTTTCACTTGACTCCAGTCTTTTCTACCTCACCTTGTGTATCTTGTTCTTTCCCTTTCTCTCTACCTTTGCAACTATCTTCACATCCTTCTCTTGCTCTTTCTCTAACACATCCCGTAACTGGTTCATCTTCCTCTTCACTCTCCTCCTGCCTAAAATTTTAACTCTCTTATGTAGCCCTCTGCTCATCATGCAGAATCCAGTTATAAAACTGCAACAAACTCTTTTACAATTTTGAGTGGAACCTTCTGTAGTATATCCATCATACATAGACCTGTTCATCTGCTGGTTCAAACAATGAGATCTTTTGTAATCGTCATCTGCTTGTTGTACTGTTGGTGTCTTTGGGGATGGTCGGTTGTACTTAATCTGGGTCTGCATCTTTGACCTTGTCGCCAAGGGTGGCTCTACCAGGAGGTTTTGAAAAAAAACAACATATTTCTCCATCGTTACAAAAATGACACATGATGTCATCACATATATAAATTTACATATGTCTCTACAAAACTTACATTGCTTGTAGTCAATGTATATGTTCACAAGATACATTTATAGCTTTTTAAGAAGCTTACATTCCTGCTGTTAACATATATATAAGGTTCAAGATGTACTTATTATGGCTTTGATAAATTTACATTGCCTACTGTCAAGATATATACCCCTAGCATTTGTATCTCTTACTGCTTTTTTCTGGTCCTGGACATGACAGTAAACTGCATCTGGCAGCAAGGCCTCTGATTGGGAGGTTGTGAGGAACATGGGACCACCTCTTAATTGCTGTTGTTTTCAGGTCTCTCCTGACCAAGAGTAGTAGCACCTGTTAGGGTCCCAGCTATGGACAAATAGGGTCAAAACACTATGAAAGTATAAAAATACACTTTTATAGAAATATATGCATGAAAAAGACTTTTATAGAAAAATATACATTTTTGAAGAAAAAATTATTACCGTAACACATTTTTGAAGAAAAAAATTCTCAGCAAAACATTTTTGAATACAAATGACATTTTCAGTTTACTAAAATAAAAAGAATAAGAACAAAAATATTTCATTAAAATCTGGCTAAATCAACCTTCTCGCTATAACCAAACATTAAAAAAAATACTTTAGAACCCTATCCTTTTGGCATTAAATTACCCACAGAGGTGTTGATATGTCGTTAAACAAAACTCAAACTGAAACTGCTATTTTCAGACCAATGTAGACATAGAGTAGTGTAAAATATAATTTTGTGACATAATCGTATCACTTAGACTGTTGGGCATACTGTTTATGTTTAGTTAGTATTATTATAGAGTATTCAGTCAAAACCAAAATGGTGATACCAATGAGAAATTACTATTAGTTATTCTTATAGTCAATTATTTCTTGTAAACAGCAATTTCCTATTTTTATTACATTTTGTGAAAAGGGTGTTGTTTAGCTTAGTTAGTACTCTAGAGTATCCAACTGAAACCAAAACAGTGATGGCCATAATAAATCCCCATAGAACATCTTTATAGTCATTTATCTATAAATGGAACTTTGTCTCTGTCTGTGTGTGTGTGTGTGTGTGTGTGTGTGTGTGTATGGATAGACTCTGAAATGGCTGAACCAATTTTCTTGAAAATTTACACAGTTGTACTATAAGCATCTGCGAGTGTTCTTAGCTAGGTTTTGTGTTGAGGTATTACCAATAAATATTGAAAATCGATAATCGAAAAAAAATTGGATTATAGAAGGAGTGGCCACTCCTTCTATAACACAATTTTGTCTATGAGTGTATCAAATTGATACACTCATAGACAAAGACATAAGAAGTGATATTCAGAAGTTTCAAGGTTGCAGTTCTTACAATAGTGCAGAAAATCGATAATATATATATATATAAAAAGGTAAGACGTTTGCGTGTGTGTCTGTTTATCTGCCTGTATGTCTGTATTTTTTCAGCCCTTTTATTTTAGTTTTTGCTTCAGGTTTGGCTCTAAGTAGGTATAATTGTAGTTCTTAGTCTCAGCCATGATACCATTTACTCAGATGAATTATTTAGCCTTCAAAATTCAGTTTACAACAAAAAATTTATTTGATATCGATACCAGGAAATCAAAATTTGACTTACATCCATTTCTTTCATGCCAACACCCAAAGAATCTGAGCTCGAGGACCATGGATTAGTTTTAAAGCTTTCATTACACCCGAGTAACACCGAGCTATACTCCTAGTTTCAAATAAATTGCAATTTCCAAATTTTTCCCTAAATGAGCCTGTACAGTCAGACAAAATTGCTATAACAATGCAGCAGTGAAAGTGTTAAAGTGTATATATTCAATGCAGCAGTACTCAGGCAAGCAAGCGTTAACGAATGCTAAAGAAAATTATTAAATACTATGAAAACAAACCCTGTCTGTGGTCTTCAATAAAACCTGCTGATGTCTGTCTGTATGTATATACGTGAATGAGTGTGTGTGTGCGCATGTGAAACTAAATTCATACTGAAAATCCAACCTTGGGAAGTGCCTAAAAAAATGTTCAGTCCTTCCTTTTCCACACTCTTAACCAAACACATTTCACCTCCATCCCACTCAGTTCCATCCCAAATCTATCCAGAATTTAAACACAACTTAAACAAAATGAATTCTTCCAGAAATGGCTTCCATTCTCCAAGTAACAAATTCTAGACACACCCAGGTCTCCTAGAATATTTTTTCTCAGCATAAATACTGCTTCTTGTCTCCAATTCCTTCCCAAGGGGACATTCTACTGAATATCACCATGGTGTACTGCCCAAAAAGGAATTCCGTCTTTTCTGGCATTTATTAAATTTCATTGTTTTAGATTAGAACTATAAAGATATGGGGAAAATACCTACTCCTGTTGTTTTTCTTTTGATATACAAAGAGCTCATATATATTCACTAATATAAAACAAATTTAACTTTTGACAAATAACTTTCATTGGGCTTTAACCAAACTTTTATAAATTAATATATATATATATATATATATACGCAAACAGATCTGTTTTGCTGTACCACAGCTCATCAATACAGTGAGACATCCTATTGCTTTTTACCCAGGATTGAAACCTGACCGAATCGCCATCAGTCGGTGATTCTACCTCTGAGCTATGGGTGCTCGGTAGAAGGAGGCAGACTTTTAGCATGTGATATACCATGTATTCATATGCCAGTAGTAAAAGTGTTCTAATTCATTACTGAATAAACAATGTGTAGATGCTAGAGTATCGTTTTTCCAAAGTTTACCATTTTCCAAGGTGCTCAGTCAGGGTATAATAGCATAAATAGTCATCCACAGACAGATCTGTTTTGCAGTATTACAGCTCATCAGTACACTTGTGTGTGTGTGTATATATATATATATATATATATATATATATATATATATATATATACACACACAGACACAGGTAAAGAAAAACAACAATTTTTAGAATTCCAAGTTCTCTAGCATTTGTTTTAAATAGTGCTCAATGCAACATAGAGCATAATATAATTATAATTAAATTTGTTTTTTATTTAAAATTAATTTAATTTACATTGCAACATGGAAATTTCTCTTATTAGATTTACCTTTTCATCAGGCAATATTGACTTATTGTTGTGAAAATAATTTACATTTAAACAATACTCTTGTATAGATGGGGGAAGACAGAATAATTCATGTGTGTTTAATTTAACTAATCAGAATGAATTTCAGCTTTTAAATTGGAAAATATAGGTTATATGTTTGAGGAATAGAGGGTTTCTTCTTTCAATCTAAATGGAAAAGTGTCAGCTCATTGAGTCTGGACTGGTTTTTTTTCGGTGTGATGTATCCATTTTTGTTACAAGATTATTGTCTTAGCTTTCTCTGTATCCTCGCATTTTTTATTTTTGATCCGACTTAAAGGGACATTTGAGTATGATTATACTATTTTTATTTCAGTTAAGAATGCATTTTTTTCTCAATTTTTCAGAAACTCTTAATTATCTTTTAATTAAGCCTCTAGGGCCATTCGTATCATAAAGTGGGGGATCAGTTCTATATTGTTATGAAGTAATAAACAGATCCCCCACTAATTACTACTTAACACTCTAGGGCCATTCGTATCATATTTGATACAGTATTTCCCTATAAGGAAACATTTGGTATTTCCCTATAAGGAAACATTTGGTATTCATTGACTGAGTAGTCAGTACTGCTTTCATTTGAAATTTATAAAATATTTCTCTTAAAAAATTTTTCAGGAAAATATTTCTTTCAAGGCTCGTTTTCATACTGTATCAAATATGATACGAATGGCCCTAGAGGGTTAAGGCTTATACTGGGCATAAAGTGGGTGATCGGTTTTCTATTGTCATGAAGTAATAAACTGATCCCCCACTAATTACTACTTAACACGCTAGGGCCATTCGTATCATATTTGATACAGTATTTCCCTATAAGGAAACATTTGGTATTTCCCTATAAGGAAACATTTGGTATTCATTGACTGAGCAGTCAGTACTGCTTTCATTTGAAATTTATAAAATATTTCTCTTAAAAAATTTTTCAGGAAAATATTTCTTTCAAGGCTCGTTTTCATACTGTATCAAATATGATACGAATGGCCCTAGAGGGTTAAGGCTTATACTGGGCATAAAGTGGGTGATCGGTTTTCTATTGTCATGAAGTAATAAACTGATCCCCCACTAATTACTACTTAACACTCTAGGGCCATTCATATCATATTTGATACAGTATTTCTTTATAAGGAAACATTTGGTATTCATTGACTGAGCAGTCAGTACTGCTTTCATTTGAAATTTATAAAATATTTCTCTTAAAAAATTTTTCAGGAAAATATTTCTTTCAAGGCTTGTTTTCATACTGTATCAAATATGATACGAATGGCCCTAGAGGGTTAATATTATATAATAATACAAAACAAATTATCATATATATGTAAGTTAATTGATATTGTTTTATGAAGAATTTTTAACTTTTTAAATGTTTTTTAAGATTTTTTTTTTCTAAGATGAACATTTTGTAATGTTTATTTAATAGATTTTATTCTTAAGAAATTTAATAATGTATAGCTTTTCATATAGATACAAGGGGTATGGATTGTTTCAAGACTTACATATTCCCACCTTTTTTTCTTAAATAAAAAGCTATAAAAAAAGCATTTTATTACTACACAAAGATTTTCATGTTTCAAAACAATACCATTTATTTTAAAATATCATATAAATAAGGACAATACTGTTCTGAAACATGAAAACTTTTGTGTAGTGATAAAATGCTTCTATAAACCATTGTAATAACAAAGTTACAATATTAAGCTCTACTTTGTATTGAGCACTCTTTATAAAAGTAAATGCATGAACAGTAGGTTTTAATCTAACTGTTCTGTCATTTCTTTATAATATATATATATATATATATATATATATATGTATGTATGTATATATATGGTTATTACTGATGAAATATATTTTTGCAAGCAGGGGTTTTATCATAAAGTGCTCGATATTGAGATGTAGACAGTATTGATAGGTACATAAAGATGTCCTCACAAAACTGCGAAGTCAGAATGAATCTTCTCTACTAAAGAGATAAATTCTTTGTAGATATATATATGTGTGTGTGTGTATCAGTCAGGTAAATGCCATACGTGATACACGATTGGGCGATCATGTCTCTTTTGAGACATGACTGACTGGGCAGAAAATTATCCCGCATTTGGTTGCCATTGCATTTTGCGGTAGTCTGGTTGCCAGCCAAGGCTATATAACCCAATCTGTCCTGTTATTTAACCCATAACTGGAGGGAAGAAATGGTTTAATACCTGTCCCAAGGGTATTTGTGCGTAAGTGAATGCAAGGAATTCAACTGGAATTCAAACTCGACACCACGATTTGTCGTTCTGAGTCTATATCCACTGCACCACAACGCACATCTAATAAGCTCTGTTATATTACATTAAGCACCATTATTAGCACCAGAAAAATATTTATATATGCATGTGTACCTGTGTATATACCCATATGTACATTTATTGATACATATATATATATATAGTGTATTTGGGCATCAATCTCTATTTTATGCAGGTTTTATTAAAAATGATAAACAAGGTATTATCAAGTCTTTTATGTAACTTTTCATGAGTTATGATTTTTTTCTTTTCAAAACTAAAATTAAATAAGAATTGTCCAAATGATTTGTATTTTCAAGCACTTTCAGCTATACTCTTAGCCATTATCAAGGATGAATTTTATTTCATTTGTAAATAAATATGCGTAAAGTTTGTGCATGTTAAGTTCTGAACATGGTAAGCACATTGTTGCCATGTTCATAATTGTTATTATTAAGTGTAAGATTTCTCTTTTTTATTTGTCATGCCTCCATTATTTTTAATCTTTTTTTGCATGGGGATGAGGCTATTATGTGCGTATCGTCAACAAGTATGTCACGGATAGGTCCTGAAAGATCTCAATGTGTATTTAAATTAGATCAGATGGAAGTGTTGAAAAAAATGTGCAATGCCAATTTTCTCGTCAATTTTTTGTTGTTGTGACCAATTTGAAAGGGCATTTAATTGGAGTAGATAGTCTAAACTATCGCCCGGTTCACACTCCACCCACGTCTATTGAACAGGTGTAGAGGCTCATCCCTTGTTCCCTGTTTAGGATGTGGTTTCCGGCTTTCTCTTTTCCAATCTTTTCACTCTTTTTTTTTTTTTTTCATTTGGCGTAGATAGACTAAACTATCGCCCGCTTCACACTCCACCCACGTCTATTGAACAGGTGAAGAGGCTCATCCCTTGTTCCCTGTTTAGGATGTGTTTCCGGCTTTCTCTTTTTCAATCTTTTCACTCTTACGTAGCCCCCTGCACTTCAGTGGCATTACCACCTTGCTCAGGGTGATGTGATTAAAAAAATAAAAATAAAAAAAAATAAAAATTTATAAACAACACTGTTATTGTTATTGTTGACAATGAGGTTGGCAGTTTTTAATTTAATTTCATTGTTGAGTTAGTGTTGCATAATTTTGGATGATATTGCAAAATGAAGATTCATCTTGTCTGTAATTACTGTGCGTTTGTTTTTTTGTAAAAAATATTAATGCAATTTTTTTTGTCCACATGTTTGCATTTGCTGTTGGGTATGGTACTGATGTATCCCGAAAAGGAATACAGTATAAAAAGATCAGTTGAAGAATGGAACTCGACACCAGGAATAAGAAATACAGATTTATTGTACTAAGGTACAATTAACAATAATAGACATATAGGCAAGCCACGGGTTGGAGCAGAATCGACTATCGAACAGTGAATGCCTTCGCTAAGACCTTTTCCATCGTCGTACCACTCGTTACCATCTTTTATAAAGTAGAGCATTCTATTCTCGGGGATGGCAGGATGTTCCACTATAACAGTTACAAATGAAAAGTTCGATATGGCAGTCAAATAATTTGGAAAGTCATTGTTGATAAGTGTATGTTTCAAATTGTGGAGTTCTTTGAAGAAAAGTGGTTGAGAAAATGAATTCTTGTGAGGAAATTTTTAATAACACCAATTTTCTATCTAAGAGGACATTTGGTAATAAAATTAAAGTGGCAAGAATTTCTGTTTGTGGGTCTTTTATATACTGAACTAGGGAAAGTATTATTACTAGAATCTACAGGAACATCCAAAAATTGGAGTTTATTTTTTTGGGGCTAAGCTGATATGTGAAGTTGAGAACAGAATTTTTTTCAAAAGTAGTTTTAAGATTATCAATTTTGTTTTTGCTGTCAGCTAACAAGAAAATATCATCAACATATCAAACATATATTTTCGGTTTGGTAACTTTTTTAAAAACCATAATTAATATAAGTAAAAGGTTTGTTACTTAGTTGATTGAGGTTACCTTCAGTATCTCAGGACTAATATAGTGTGCAGTCCCCCAAATCAAAAACATTGTGCATGGACAAAATTAAAAATATAAAATGCTGACAATTTACCCATTGCATTATATATATATATATATATATTTTGATTGTTTATTTACTTAGTTTCTGGTCATAATAAGACTAGACCAGTGCCCATTTGTATTAAAAAGTGTTCAATACAATTATATTGTAGAACTGTTGAATATTTTCCATTTGTAAATGAGTTATTACGCGACCTAGGTTTCTACCATGAGTGGTGTCTTCACGTGATTTGCAATAACTGACTCTACCGTTTTTTTAAGAACGTTCACGTAACAGTGTTTTTTTTTAACGCTCATGTGACAGGGAATTTTGAACACGCAATTTTTAAAATTAATAAAAATTATAACGTTTTTATCCATGGTTGTATGAATCTAATAGGTATTTTTTAGTATGGTTACACTTATTCATAATTTCCGTTCTTTCATTCAATAGTTCATTTTTGTTTGGGAATAGCATAATCGCTAACTTTTCTTCTTAGCACAGTCTGCATAGTTTGCCACTGTTGGAAGGCTTGGCTGTTTTCACTATACTCCATGTTATGTCTGGGTCTCTTCCATATTTTAATTTCAATTTCCACACGTGGCTAGCAAACTTTGTATATTTTTTAAAGTTTTTTATTTTGAATGTAGACATGTGATTGAACCACCTGGTCTTAAAGGTGTCTTCGGTTGATCCCAAATATCTCATTTTTATTTATTAGTGTACATTATGTCTATTGGTCTATGCATATAAGAAACTTTAGTAAAGAAAATGCATTCCCAGACAAAATTTGAACATACGTTGACTTTTTTTTTGTAGGGGAAACAACCATTTGATCCAGTGTGCTTTACCACTTTGTCACAGCAAGCAAGGTTCTATTTTGCCCTTTTTTTAAAGAATTTAAATCTCCTTTGCTCAGTTTGTTTTTCTCTCACAACACAAATTGATGGAGATTGATTTTTGTTAAAATAATTTATCTGGGTGTGAATAATTAGGAATGGCAAAGTTCCCATATTACCACACCCTCAGTCATACACCAACATGACCCTCAGTCATACACCAACATGACCCTCAGTCATACACCAACATGACCCTCAGTCATACACCAACATGACCCTCAGTCATACACCAACATGACCCTCAGTCATACACCAACACCCAGTTACTGTTAGTGAGACAAAGTCTCAACTTATATAAAAAAACATTTTTTGATCAAAATCATATCAGATTTCTGTAAACCCTAGCTAACACTCGTAATTCAATAATTTATTTTTCACCAATTTCTGCCAGGATGTTATTGTTTTATTAAGATTTGCACAAGAAGTATTAGATGAAGCATTATCATTTATTATTAATTATTTATAAGACTTTGGCAAAGAATAGTAAATTGATCCAATGTAAGAAATAGTACCACTCTACACAGGATTCCTTTGTTTGTCAGCACCAGTTACCATTTGAAAATGTAAATGAAAAAAGTAATTTTTGATTGGACAAGGCATTTTTTGGAAAGAAAGTGAAGCTGTGTTTAAAAAATGGAAAATAAACTTCTTTGATCTCAATTTATAAATTTAATCAAGATTATATTTTCACTTAATTATTTTTACATAATCCTATCTATTTGACAAATTATCAATCTCTTGGGAATTAAATTATTGAGATTATGGTGCAAAAAGACATACAAAATAAAATTTTAACATCTGCTCAGTTAATAAACTGTTTTCACTCTAAAAATGTTTCAATGATACAAGAAGATGATAGATGGAGCATGAACAGGAGAGTAAGGAGGATGATGAAAAACCTCCATATTGAGTGTCATAATCTTTTTCAATAATAAGCAATGTCATTTACATTGGATATTATAGAAGACCAACTTTTTATCAAGGGTAATGATTCTGCCAAGGAAAGGGTTGGCAGTGAGTTTACTCTTCAATGACAAACAGGGGGATTTATTGTTTTAAAGTGAGAAACAGAAAAATGATAAACACATTGATCAAGTTTAGACTTTTCCAAGTTTATGAAGGGGTTTGTGATCTAAGCGTGAATTGTATAGAATTGTTTTGCTAATTATTGTAGAGTTTGCTTCTTTTGTTTTTTCATCATTTCACCCCAAGCAAGGCAAGACTAGTGTGCAGGGAGTTTAGTGACTGGGTATAGGAGGTGTTGAAGTTAAATGATAAAAGATGAACAGGATTCAAGAAGATAGAAGATTGCTATCTTCTATCTTCTTGAATCCTGAATCTGATGTTGCATTTAAATCTTTGGAGATTGTTGCTATCAGGGAAGCAAGTAAATTGAAGGGAGTTCCACAGGTGGGAAGAGCAAGAAAAGAAACTGTTGGAATAGAAGAGGCAGTGGTAGAAGAGTGGGATCAAGATGCCAGTCAAGTAGCACACTTAAATTCACATGATTTAGGTACTAGGAAAAAAGTTCTACATGGCCGTTGCCATGAAAATATTTGTAGAAAAGACAGATGGAAGCGATGTTACATCAATGAGAACATGACTGAAGTTGAGATTTCAAGTTGGGATCGATTACATTACATATCATTCTTTGGATTTTTTTTCAAAAACTTCAAAATGAATAAGGCTTACAGCCTATCACATTGAATGCACTGGTTCACGCTCAATCACCAAAGTTAAGCAACGTTGAGCCTGGTCAGTACTTAGATGGGGGACTGCTTGGGAATACCAGGTGCTGTAAGCATTTAGTGAAGGATGTGCATTGTGGTGCAGTGGATATCGGCTCGGAAAGAGAAATTGGTGAGCCAAGTTGAAATTCCAGTTGAATACCCTGCATTCACTTAAGCACTGGTACCCTTGGGAAAGGTATTAATCTGTCCCTTTCCTCCAGTTATGGGTTAAATAACAAGAGTAGGACTTGGGGACCCTGCTCTTAAAAACAAATCTCAATGAATCTTGATGCTTAAAAAAAGAAAAATGCTGTAAAAATAAAATAACCTTACCCCAAAATCATTGGTTATGACCTTAAATGATCCCATAAGGATTGATGGGTCATTAAGCCTCGAAACAAACAAACAAAATCAAAAGGAATAGTCGAAGCACTCAACCAGATATGGCAACAGTATTCAATGCACAAACAAATAGTAGATTTATAAATGTGCAAGATGGATTTTGATGTGAAAAACTTTATGGCATGACTTTGATCCAAATATCCTTGCAGTTGATAGAGCAATTGATTCAATGCAGTCACTTCACTTCAAGTTGGTTGAAAACTTGAGGCCAAGAAGGTGAAGTGTGTTACTCTCAAGGAGAATTTTCTTTTATTTTTTAATGATTTTTTTTTTAATCATTTCACCCCAAGCAAGTTGGTACCACCACTGATGCGCAGGGGGCTACACAAGAGAGTAAGAGTTTATACAGGAGTGAGAGCGAAGAGAAAGACAAACCAGTTGCAGGGATTGTCAGAGAAAGAGCAAGAGAAGGATAGGAATACAAGTGTGATGACAATTGCGAGTGTAGAGTTAGAAAGGAAAAGAACAAGATACACGTGGCGATATAGAAAGGAAAAGGGAAGCACTAGAGTCAAGTGGATAAGTGATGGGACTTACTTCAGCCATGCTGATGGTGGGCAGGAAAGTTTCTCTATGGTGGTTAAAGGTGAGCAATTTTTTGTTTTGGAAGCATTAAAATTTACGAGCCATTTCCTGCCCCAGTTAACCACTAATTAGAGGTCCATTTTAAGAGTAGCAGTAAGGTTTACTTTGTCAGCCTTGACAGATTTTTTATTGAGATACAAGTAAATGGTAGTGTCTTCTGCATAGATGCCTACTTGGGAACTGATTACATGGTTGGGGCACCAGAAAAAGAGCTTGTCGGAGCAACTGTCAAAAATATTTGGATAGAACGAAAAAAGAAACGAAACCGGGAAGCCATATCATTGTGGTGAGAAAGTGACTGAAGTTGAGATATCAAGTCAGAACTGATTACATTGTTGATCCTTCTTTGGATTCTGTCAAGAACCTCAAGATGAATAGCAGGAGCAACTGACCAGATATGGCAACAGTATTCAGTATGCATGGATGAATGGAAGGTTTATAAATGTGCAAGATGGATTCTGACTAAACTTTATAGCCTGACACAGACCCAACCTTCCTAACAGTCTACTCTTAAGGAAACTTGCATCTGACATGCTGATGTCTGGCAGGAAAGTTTCTGTGGTGGTTAAAAAAAGAGCAGTTTTTTTAGAAGGCATTGCAATTTACATGCCATTTCCTGCCCCAGTTAACAACAGATTGGAGACCTGTTTCAAGAGAGGCAGCCAGGTTTACTTTGTCAACCTTGGCAGATTTTCTATTGAGATTGAAGTAAATGGTGATGTCTTCTGCATAGATGCCTACTTCTGTTCTCCAAAGGAAAAAGGTAAGATTCTCTAGGATTTGTTCAACCAAATTACCCTCTCTAGACCAGGAGTCCAGATATAGTTACTGGAAACTAGGAAAAAAAGATTTTCCAGGTTATAGATCATGTTGTCCAGCTAGATCACAACGAGAAAAGAAAAACTGGATAAATGGTAGAAACCTATATGAACAAAACAGAACTGTAATATGAAAATGGCATTAACTAATTTTGGATAAAATTTTTAATAATTAGAGCACTTGGAAGTTCAAATGATCCTTTTGAAAAGATTTTCAAATTTGAAAATCTGATGAAGAATTGTTAAAAAGTATGAAAGAGCATCCTGGATTACTGAGAAGACATATGGATACTAGCTCTCCAGTAAAAATCACCAGACACTATTAGTGTAAAAATTCATACCATTATAAAAATAAAAAAACAAAAATTCTTGGTAAGAAGATAAATTCTACTAAAAATGACATGAAAGTTTGTATAGCTAAAGTCTAGTGTTAATAGTGAAAAGTATAAAATGTTTTTTATTAAAACAGTTTAGTAATAAAATAGATGAAATCTGGAAATCTGATCTACCAGAAACAGAAATTCTTTTGAGTCACTGTCTTCTTCTTCTATGTGCCCTGTCCCTTCAGGACGTAGGTGATCATGGCTTTCCACGTTTCCCTATCCCTGGTGGATCGGTGCACGTCTTCTCCTGTTGCACCACCCAAATCCCGCTCTGCCATCCACGAGCTCAACCCCATAAATCTAGAATATAATAGAAATTAGTGTGACCACAAAATGAGGGATCAGTTTATATATTGATTATAATATAGATTTGATCCCCCATTTTATATCCACATTATAATTTCTAATAAACATTTGGCATATATCTTCTTCTATGTACCCTGTCCCTTCAGGATGTAGGCGATCATGGCTTTCCACATTTCCCTATCCCTGGTGGCTCTGAGCACACTTTCTCCTGTTACACCATGCAATCCTCGTTCCGTCATCCACCTTATTAGGTCCTTCAAATATGTTATTCATTGCTTTCCCCTGTCTCTTTTTCCCTCAATCTGGCCTGTTAGTATCAGATTCTCCAAGCCCTACTTCCTCATTGCATGTCCCAGGAACTTCAGCTGTCTCTTCCTGATGCTCAGTATTAATTTCCTTTTTGTTTCCATCATTTCCAAAACCTCACCATTGCTCACATGCTTGATCCATGATATCTGCAGCATCTTCCTGTAGAACCACATTTCAATTGCTTCAAGTTTTTCCTTCATCTTTAATGATATTTTCCAGCATTCACTGCCATATTGAAGGACAGACATTAACTAAAACCCAAATGTCTATAAATGTTTATAAATAATGTTTAACTTCTATCTGAGATTCATCAGAAATTTAAATATGGAAAAAACATTTCAGGATATTTATTTTTGAGTTGTTTGCATAAATATATATGTGGAGATAAGTAATATATGTATATAACATGAAACCTTATTTTTAATGGATGCATGTTTGAGAGGACATCCCAAACACATATACCCACTAAAAATAACATTCATAGCAAAATGAAATAATATTTATGGTTTTAAATAAAATAAGCAATAATATTTATGATTCAAAAAATGTCTAGAGCAATAAGAAAAAAATGTCAAATTAAAATCTATTTAATAATTTACATCTATAATAAAATACATTTAATTCACTCACTTGATTTATGAGTTTTGTAAAGTCTAAATGAACTGTTAAGTGTCTTGAAATTTCACACATGAAAAGACAGAAATGTGGTTCTACTGATAAATGCTAACAACAATATAAAACAAGTTGTTACAGAAAGCCATGATCACTATGGTGATGGGAAAATTAACTGTTTCCATTCTCTCCTGAAGACACTCGACTAATGATAAGTGTCTATGTGGAGGGAGGCTTTCATATGGATGCTATGCAAACCACTGCCAGAAAAGTTTTTGGTGGCTTCTACCAAACCCACTTAAAAATATCTAAACTGTCAGCTGTATACAACCATTTTTTTTTTTTTTTGGAAAAGGCCACAATGTTCAAACCTTGTGGACTGGTGTTTACAGATTCACAAATAAAAATCTATACCATATAACAGAAATCACATCATCTGAGGAATTTCAACAGCTTCAACAGCTAAAACGGATAGCACATATAAAAAGAGAAAATAATGACAAAATCAAGATATTGATATCCCACACTACTTTGAATAAAACTATATTTTATCATATATGTATATAATTAACTAGTTTAATTAAATTAGACCAGTATACAGTTGCATTAAAAAGTGTTCAATACATATATAATGTAGAGCTAATGAATATTTTAAATTTGAAAGCCAGTTGTTTACTCAACCTTGGTTTCAACCTTTCAGTATCTTCAGACAATTTATAATAAATGATTCTCTAGTGTTTTTTTATTTTCAAACGTACAACAGAGATTTTCATTAACACATGACTAAAAGTTTAAAATAACTGAAATTTCAAAATTAGGGAGGAGTTTTTAAGTATCTTAAGCTGTTATGTCGTGAGTAAGAATAAATAACTCAACAAAAGGAATAGGTTAATTGTTGTATTCCATGAAAATAGTATTTACAAAGGTTATTAGTATCCAATACAAGAATAAAGGTTAATCGTCCCAACCGTCGTAAGACGTAGTATGAGCAACGGGTACTTCCGGGTCATCACCAGAAGTCTACGACTGACTTGTCGATCGGCTGCTCGGCACACTCGTGTACGTAGATGCCACCATTACTTTACATAGTAATGGAATAGTCCATTATAGCGAAATAGGCATGGGCATCCCAACATAAACACTTTCGTCTGGGTTTGTATGATCCTAAAATATGTTTCCTGGTGTGTTTTCATCCGGACTTTACTTCAGATCTTCCATTTAGTAATTTTTTGTTCTGAAAATAATACTATGGCTAACTTTTCTTCTTGGCACAGTCTGCAGATATCACCATCGTTGTAAAGTTTGGTGTTCTTTTTTATAGTCCATGTTATATCAGGGTATTCACCATTTTTCTTCAAGTATGTATATAACCTGATGATTGTGTTTAAGTATTTGTCACTGTTGAATTTTGACCTCAATATTCACTTTATCTATATATATATATATATATATATATACAGGGTGTCTCAAAAAAATCTACTCACATTTTGAATGATGAGAAAACCTTTATTTATGAACATAGAGTGAGATGGAATAGCTTTGAATAAAGAAGAAAAATGTACTTAAAGAATCATATTCCCAAATGTTTTAATTGATGGCCATTATTGTCCAGATGCCTCATGATGTGACAGACGCTATCTTTTGAGATGTGGGTTTCCCCGAGCAGATTGTCAAAATGATTTCTGTGGTGATCAAAGGAGTGCTTCCTGCACCTGCTCTTCTTTTCCAGGGCTTGTGGATGTCCGTGGTCATCCAGAATGTTTCTTGTTGACCTTCTGGACGGTTCCATCTGCTTCAAATTTGTCTCTGATGTGAGCAATGGTCCAAAGTGTTGGTGGCGATTTTGCAAATTTCCTTCTGGATCGTCTTTGCACTTCAATGGTGTTTTCGGTCTTCCAGTAACATTTCAGGACACACTTCCTCTCCTCCAAACTAAGTTATTTTCCTCCCATGCTGTGTTTAATTAATTACACCCGCATAAAAAGCAAAAAAGTATGTTAGAGACAGTTCAAGTGTGAATACATAATCAAACTCTTTCTTCGCAAGTGTTACAGACTGCACATCAACATGAGATATCATTCTCATGGTTATTTTTATGAGCTTACTCTTCCATTTGAAGATTTTCCTGCAGTAGACTGGTTGCCAACCGAGGCTATAGAACCTAGACTGTTATGCTATTTAACCTATAGCTTGAGAGAGAAGAGATGGATTCATACCTTTTCCCAAGGCTATTTGTGCATAAATGAATGGAACAAACTTGACTGGAATTCAAACATAGCTCTCTGATTTCTCATTCCAAGACAATAACCATTACACTACAATGTACATCCTATAAATCTAGAATATCCGACTCAATTATTCACAATGATTCTTCTCCCTGGTTAGCGATTTGCAAAAAAACCAACATAGTTTACAAATTGAAGTGCCCTTTGTGAGATTGGATCTCCAACGGATTAAATAATATTTATGTTGGTCACACCACAAACTCACTTTCATGACGCTTGACACTACACTTGAATGATAATTCTAACAATTTTAGGCATTTAAAACAACATGCCTGGCCACATACACAATTTCGGAAAACCCTAGTTGAAAACACAACTAAACTTAAAAATGAAAACAATAAACAAAAACTAAAAAATCTCGAAGCTATATCCATAAAACAGTTGAAACCTAACCTGAACAAGATAAACTATGAAATCTCCACAAATATCCTTAAATGCCGATGATTAATAACAGAAGCCATTGGTTTATTCCAATTGCTTCCCATACTTAATATTCCTTGTTTTAATTCTTGCTTGGTCATGCATAACATCACAAGCTGTGATGCGATATTCACTTCCAGCGTCTTATATGCACAAATTTGTTGTGG
Source organism: Ascarosepion bandense (assembly GCA_037127315.1). Lineage (NCBI taxonomy): Eukaryota > Metazoa > Mollusca > Cephalopoda > Sepiida > Sepiidae > Ascarosepion > Ascarosepion bandense. Next base: position 1,270,199 of record JBBBDQ010001124.1, read on the forward strand.
CTTGGTAATCTTCCATGTAAACAAAAACAGTTTGTTATTATCGTTTGTCAGCATTTATAATATATAACGTAATTTAAGCTGAAAGCTTAGATTGGATTATTAAAAAATTATGTATCAATATTGTAATTTTCTTTCTTCAGTTAATGATAATGCTATTAAGCTTATCAGAGAATATGAAAAAAATTTACATAAAATAGACAAAACTTGTCTATATTAATGAAACATGCATTAATATACATATATATAATCATAAATTCTCACAGATGTCAAAATAGATAAATATATTAATAATGTCAGCATCAATAACTCTGACACAGAATATATTTATTGCACTTAAAATAAAGGTTAAAGTTATTTCCTCATATCTGTAATTTGAAAATACTATAGGCACTTTTCTATTGTGCATTTGAGTGCAAACATGCATGTCTGTGGCTTCGCAGAAAACAAGCAAGTTACTGAAATAGTAAAAGTATTGAGAACTGAGACACGTACAGAAAATCAATACTGGCAGAGAGATCAGAATGTCGATGTATTGATGCACATTCTTCAATAAAGGTGCGTAGATTTTGGTCGTGTAGCTAGAGAATATCTGCAAAACATGTAGCTTTAAATTTGTTTGCATTTAAATCTCATCCGATTTATCCGGCATTCCCAGACTGGTCATCTTCATCTCTTGACTGTTATAATACAAAGTCAATGTTTATAAAATAAAGTTGGTTTTCACCAACTGATGTTTGTACAATTCTCAAGCTATACTTTTATTTATTAAAAAAAAATCTTATATGGTAATTATTTTATTTTATTTTTTTCTAATCATATCACGCCGAGCAAGGTGGTAACGCCACTGATGTGCAGGGGGCTATGTAAGAGTGAAAAGATTGGAAAAGAGAAAGCCAGAAAACACATCCTAAACAGGAAATAAGGGATGAGCCTCTTCACCTGTTTAATAGACGTGGATGGAGTGTGAACCGGGCGATAGTTTAGTCTATCTACTCCAATTGAAAAAAAAAAAAAAACAGAAAAAGAAAAGAGTGAAAAGATTGGAAAAGAGAAAGGCGGAAACCACATCCTAAACAGGGAACAAGGGATGAGCCTCTTCACCTGTTCAATAGACGTGGATGGAGTGTGAACCGGGCAATAGTTTAGTCTATCTACTCCAATTGAAAAAAAAAAAAAACAGAAAAAGAAAAGAGTGAAAAGATTGGAAAAGAGAAAGCCGGAAACAACATCCTAAACAGGGAACAAGGGATGAGCCTCTTCACCTGTTCAATAGACGTGGATGGAGTGTGAACCGGGCAATAGTTTAGTCTATCTACTCCAATTGAAAAAAAAAAAAAACAGAAAAAGAAAAGAGTGAAAAGATTGGAAAAGAGAAAGGCGGAAACCACATCCTAAACAGGGAACAAGGGATGAGCCTCTTCACCTGTTTAATAGACGTGGATGGAGTGTGAACCGGACAATAGTTTAGTCTATCTACTCCAATTGAAAAAAAAAAAAAACAGAAAAAGAAAAGAGTGAAAAGATTGGAAAAGTGAAAGGCGGAAACCGCATCCTAAACAGGGAACAAGGGATGAGCCTCTTCACCTGTTCAATAGACGTGGATGGAGTGTGAACCGGGCAATAGTTTAGTCTATCTACTCCAATTGAAAAAAAAAAAAAACAGAAAAAGAAAAGAGTGAAAAGATTGGAAAAGTGAAAGGCGGAAACCACATCCTAAACAGGGAACAAGGGATGAGCCTCTTCACCTGTTTAATAGATGTGGATGGAGTGTGAACCGGGCAATAGTTTAGTCTATCTACTCCAATTGAAAAAAAAAAAAAACAGAAAAAGAAAAGAGTGAAAAGATTGGAAAAGTGAAAGGCGGAAACCACATCCTAAACAGGGAACAAGGGATGAGCCTCTTCACCTGTTTAATAGACGTGGATGGAGTGTGAACCGGGCAATAGTTTAGTCTATCTACTCCAATTGAAAAAAAAAAAAAACAGAAAAAGAAAAGAGTGAAAAGATTGGAAAAGTGAAAGGCGGAAACCACATCCTAAACAGGAAACAAGGGATGAGCCTCTTCACCTGTTCAATAGACGTGGATGGAGTGTGAACCGGGCGATAGTTTAGTCTATCTACTCCAATTGAAAAAAAAAAAAACAGAAAAAGAAAAGAGTGAAAAGATTGGAAAAGAGAAAGGCGGAAACCACATCCTAAACAGGGAACAAGGGATGAGCCTCTTCACCTGTTTAATAGATGTGGATGGAGTGTGAACCGGGCAATAGTTTAGTCTATCTACTCCAATTGAAAAAAAAAAAAACAGAAAAAGAAAAGAGTGAAAAGATTGGAAAAGAGAAAGGCGGAAACCACATCCTAAACAGGGAACAAGGGATGAGCCTCTTCACCTGTTCAATAGACGTGGATGGAGTGTGAACCGGGCGATAGTTTAGTCTATGCAAATTTTAGCTTATAATGTGTTTTTTAGAAATATTTACCTATCAATATTTACTCACCACAAGTCTTCAATGTGCTTTATTGACACTAAACCCACATGAAGTTAGATGGAAGTGAAGAAATAAAAAACGCATTGGTAGGCAGGGAGGCTTAAGGAATGTGTTGTCTCAGGCACTGACAGAGGAACAAGCTCCATTATATTAGGATATTTAATTTTATAACGAACTTTAAATTTAATGGTAATTTTTGCTGATATAGTGCAGAAATAATCATCAGATTTGGCAATTATTTACATCTAAATACAACTGTCTTGGTATTCATGCTATATGTTTTTTAGAAATATTTATTTATCTGGTGCTATGAGATTTTATCATGGAACTCAGTAGTTGTTCATAATAATATAAATAAATATTTATATAATAATATTTACATTTATTTTAACTTTAAATATATAAAGATTGCCTTAGACTGTGTTGTGGAGGAATATCCTGTCTGACCCAGGAATGGGTATGGCCCGGGTCATAAAAGACCAGTACTAGAACAAACTACAGAGTGTTGGTGACTATATGAGATTCTTCGTCATAACAAGGGAGTGATCAAGATTATTCGTCATTACATGGGAGTGATTGAGAGTCTTCGTCATTATACGAGAGATCAAGAGCCATCGGCCTGAGGCAAGAGTTAGACATCACTAGATGGAAACCTTCTCAAGACGGATGTATACGACCTATACAGAGACATTGCCTTCATAAATGTTATTCTTGTTAACTGTTTGTTAGTGTACTTGTATTTGGTGTATTTTACTGAGGTATAATAAATCTCTATTTATATATCCTCAGTGTTAAGAGTTATTTCTTGCACTATTCTTTCTCTGTTTATCCCCTCCCGGGATATAACAGGCTGTAAGAAAGTTTTAACTTTAAAAGAGAAACAAGATCTAGGAATGCCACTGAGTGATTAGAACGCAGTGTTGAAAAATGTGAAAAAGGAAACTGAAAACATTGGCGCAATGAGAACCGGAAAAATAACTGGCTTTAAGCATATTGCAAGCAGAGATTTGAAAACAGTTAAAAGGCAAGAAAATTGAATTAATCAGGAAAAAAAAGTTGAAGAATTAAATATTGTGACTGTAAAAAGAGTAAAGAGAGGCAGAATATTAAGAACCCTAGTTAAAGATATGAACACAATCAACCTACCATCTTCAAATAAACTTCACAAAGAAAAAAAAGTTGGACAAAGAATACATGAAAACTGAAATTTCAACAGTAATTTATAGTGGTAATTAGGTAATAGTAAAGTATATTGAAATATACCTTTCCTCTTTACTAATAAAAAAAATATACCTTTCCTCTTTACTAATAAAAAAAATATACCTTTCCTCTTTACTAATAAACTGACAAAGAAACTCTCTCTCTCTCAACACATACATCCTTTTCCTTCTTTTAATTCATCCATATTTCTGGTAACCTAAATTATAACCCTGGCATAGCTTATGAGGTCAACTGACATCATGCAAAAATCAACCAATGACTAACGCACCCACTAAAATGAAGGTCACTGCAACTGTCAAAGATTCAATCAACATACCAGCCAGCCAAAGGAACGTGTCTCTTAAATGAAAAGAATATGCAAAAGCCATGGAATTAATTCAAGAGTATAATCCACACACTCAAATACCCACAACATAACATAACCTAGCACAAACAGCAACCTGATACTACATTCCACCTGACAGACATATATAGGAACAAATATGCTATATTCACATGAATATACATATACATGGAAGAAAAACTCTTTATAACCTGAGCATAGCAATACATATATACTAATAAAGCATAGCAATACATATATACTAATGAACACTTACATGAATACTACAATGACTTATACAAGAAACATACCAAAGACACAAAATACAAAAAGGACATTCACATATAACAAAGGATGTAACTTATAGAGCCAATAACAAAATAAAAATTATGGTATATTTAATAAAACCTGGTCTTTACTCATTTATTATTTCAACGTTGCCTATACCATAGATATAAAGCTATATTGGTTTAACCTGTTGGCTGGACTCGAGGTTAGGTCTTTTATAGAAATAGTTAGTCAACATAGAATAAAATACAGGAGAGTGGAGATAGTGTATTGTTTGTTTGTTTTTTTTTGGTGTTTTTTTTTTTTTTTGCAATTAAGTTCACCCCAAGCAAAACAGTAAAGCCACTAAGACAAAAGGAGTTACTTAGTTTTAGTGAATATGAGAAAAATATACAATTGAGGAAAAAGAACAATAAAATAATAAGAATTAAGAAGGCAGAAGACGGCAACTGACATTGCATTTAAATGCAGGCAACTAAAATTGATAAAAATGTTTTCCTTTAATCATTTCACCCCAAGCAAAGCAATAAAGCCACTAAGACACAAGGGGTTACTGAGTGTGGAAGAAATAGAAAACAGGAACGTTACTAAGGGGTGAGAACAATAGAGGTGTGATGGGGACAGTAGATAGTGATTGACATTGCATTTAAATTTTTGAAGAATAAAGTTGATTGGAAAGCATGGTGTTAGAAGGGAGTTTCACAAGAGAGAAGTGCAAGAAAATAAAATTGTTAGCATAAAATTTCCAGTTACATCGAACCAACTCAACTGCAAATTGATGAGATCTCAAAGCCAGTATATTACTGTGCTTAAATTTTAAAAAGTCTAGGTTACATAACAAAGATCTCATCAACAATTGATATGAAAGTTTTTTTTATAAAGACATAGAAAGGCAACTTTTTGGTGATGGGAAAGTGAATGAAGCTGAGATGCCAGATCAGAATCAATAATATTGCTTATTCTTTTTATTTTGTCAAGGTTTTTTAGATAAATAGAAGGATCTTATACATCCTTCTATCTTTGGTAGACTTATAGATATGTAAGATAGATTCTGGAGAGAAAAGTTCTCTTGCACAACACTGTAAACTAACTTTCTTAGCAGCTGACCTAGCAATGGATTCAATACAGTTTTTCCACTTTGTGTCAGCTGAGAACATTAGCCTGAGAAGGCACAAGAAGTCATTTCCCTGGAGGTTAGTATCAGTCATGATGATGGAAGGCAGTTGGTAGTAAAGTTATAGGTCTCTTCAAAGTTGATGATGATATCAAGATAAAGGCTAAAAATTCTTGTAAATTCAAGGACATGAGATTTTTTAAGCAGTACAAATCACAATCAAGACCATTTAAGTCAAAGAGTATATTTGTACAAGACAATGCTAAATTACGCAGTTGCCTTCATTGCCAGAAAATGTTTCAAAGACAAAATATTTATTGGGATGCCCTCAAGACTCTCCAGATATTAATTGAATGGGAAATTCATGATCCCTTATTTCTCTAAATCTAAACTTATTTATAAATGGAATATTGTCAGTGTGTGTGTGTGTGTGTGTGTGTGTGTAAAAAGCAATAGTTGTTTCCAGTTAAAGCGAAACCGTAGACTGAAAGAAAAATGAATGGATGTAAGTCAAATTTTTAAGCTTAGTGAGAATTGGATAAAAATTGTGGATTTGAATAAAGGACATACAGACAGATAAGCAGACACACACACAAACATCTTGCCTTATATATATATATATATATATATATATTATCGATTTTCTGCACTACTGTAAGAACTGCAACCTTGAAACTTATGAATTTCGTTTCTTATGTCTTTGTCTATGAGTGTATCAAATTTGATTAAAATCGGACCACTCCTTCTATAACCCAATTTTTTCAATTATCGATTTTCAATATTTATCAGAGGTACCTCGACACAAGACCTTGCTAAGAACACTTGCAGACGCTTATAGTACAACTGTGTAAATTTTCAAGAAAATTGGTTCAGCCGTTTCAGAGTCTATAGGTAACGGACACACGCACACACACAAAGTTCCATTTATAAATAAGTTTAGATTTAGATAAAATTTTCATAACGTAGCTTCCCTGTACGTTTTTGAAAATTACTTTCATGATAATTATTCTGATGCATTTTCCTCAATGGTATCTAGACATTATGAATTTAATTCTTCTTTTATGTGACATATCCATTCAGATTGAAGGTGATCATGGCCCTCCACATTTTTCTGTCTTTTATAGCTCTTAATAAGTTTTTTTTTCTTATTTCTCCCAAACTCTGTTCTCCTATTTATTTACTCAAGCTTGTCAAGTATGCTACATCCTGCTTTTCTTTATCTCTCTTTCCCTCAAATCTATCCCGTGAGTATCAGATTTTCTAAACCCTCCTTTCTCATTAAATGCCCCAGGAACTTTTAACAGTATTAGATTGGCAGCAAGATCTCATCATTTTACAGTTAAAATGTAAGTGTAATTTTTATGCTAACAGTTTTGTGTCTTGCACTTCATGCTTGTGGAAATCTTTTCCGGTCTGCCTCTTGCTTTCCAATCAACTTTGATTTTCAAAAATTTAAATTCAATATCAATTTTCACGTTTTTCTTTATCTCTTATTCTTTCCCAATTAGTAAACCTTTGCATCTTAGTAACTTTATTGTCTTGCTTGGGGTGAAGTGATCAAAAGAAAAAAGAAAGCTGAAGGAAAAGCTTAAAGCAACTGAAATGTGGTTCTACAGCAGGATGCTGTGAATATCATGGATCAAGCATGTGGGCAATGATGAGGTTTTGAAAAGGATGGAAATGAAAAGGAAATTAATACTGAGCATCAGGAAAAGACAGCTAAAGATCCTGGGACATGCAATGAGGAAGGAGGGCTTGGAGAACCTGATACTAACAGGCCAGATAGAGGGATAAAGAGACAGGGGAAAGCAGCGGATAACATATTTGAAGGGCCTGAGCAGGTGGATGACAGAATGGGGGTTGTGTGGTGTAACCTGAGAAAGCATGCTAAGAGCCACCAGGGATAGGGAAATGTGGAAAGCCATGATCGCCTATGTCCTGAAAGGATAGGCCCCTTAGAAGAAGAATATATATGCCAACTGTTTATAAGAAATTATAAGGTGGATATAAAATGGGGGATCAATTCTATATTATAATCAATATATAAAATGATCCCCCATTTCGTGGCCATTCTAGTTTTTTTACATTTATAATCTAGATTTATGGTCTTGAGCTAGTGAATGACAAAACGTGGGTTGCATGAAGTAACAGGAGAAAGCATATTAATAGCCACCAGGGATAGGGAAATGTGGAAAAGCCATGATCACCTATGTCCTGAAAGGACAGGGCATATAGGAGAAGAAAAATGGTTAACCCGGTCAAGATTGTAGTGATCTTGACAGGGGACATTCTACACCCTGAGAAATATTATCAGGTGAAACTCGGATGATATATGGCATATATTAATATCTCCTGAAGATTTTTGCCAACATCAAATGTTTAATACATTTTATTTTAAAAGTTTTGTTTTGTATAATAAAATCTGTCAAAGTACAAATGTGATTATTTAATCAGTTTGATCAGACTAATTAACTATCTAACTGCTTTTTTTCTTGTATCTTAGTAGGGCCATTATTTTCTGTCTATCATAGTTTTTTTTATGTCTATCTGTTCATATTTAGATGGTGGGGGGATTAATATCACCGAATAAGTTATTTTCTCTGTATGATTCATATACATACATAATTTTTTTATTGATTGATTTGCATATCTAAAAAAATGCAGTATATTCATGTACTCTTCAAATAGTAAAAGTACTGTAAAACATATCTGTGGGTATGTATATATATATATATATATATATATGGTGTGTGTGAGACTGTATCTTTGTATAAGATATATGTATGTATAATATAGTTATGTGTGTGTATATGTATGCATAATATACATCAGTGTATAATATATATATATATATATAGCTATATATGCATGTGTGCATGTATCTGTATAATATATATGTGTGTATAATATGCATATATATATGTGTGTGTGTGTGTATGTGCATAATATATATGTATGCATAGTAGACATAAGTGTATAATAAATATATATATATATATATATATATATATGGTTGTTTCACCATTAAACTTTTGCATTTTTATTGTTACTTCATTTTTCTTTCTTTCATTTTTTACCATTCCGATCTTTTCCTTTTCAAAGAAAAGCCAAGAACTGATGTTCATATCTGAGACGTGGCTAAGTAAAAAGAAAACATTTTTCTTTGATTTCTTTTTTAAGGCTAAAAAAAAACTTGAAAACAAATAAAATATATTCTTAAAAATGGCAGAAGCCAATCTTTGCATTGCATCATAACAACCAAAAAAAAACAACAAAAATCAAAAGCATCATTTTCTTCAGTCATCCACAGTCTCGCAGATGCCAGCTGATTGATATTTGATGACGGGGGGGGGGGGTGAAGGGAGAGTTGCAGTTTTGTCAATGAGATCTGCAACCATGATGACTGACAAGAAAAGTTGAAGTTCCTTTCAGATATCATAATCTTGATTTTATTTCCTTCCTTGCAGACACAAAGAAAAAAAAAGAACAATGATTACAAAAGGAAAATCAGTGTATCAATACGTGACCTATATCCTGTTTATTTGATAACATTTCAACGAGATTTTTGGAATTAGGTTTATACTAAACAAGAACAGAAAATACTCGTTGAAAAGTTTATAAAGTATACAGCAGAAATACCTCCAACATATACTTCCCTGAAATACTATCCACTCATGGTACTAGATTGGCATTAAGCTCTCACCCTTTTACTGTGGAAATAGTTAAATGTAATCTTCTCTTCTACACTAACAGTTTCTTTTCTCACACTTTCCAAATGTGGAAGTCACTTACATTTGCTTGCTGCCCTGATAACTACAATCTCGAAGTTTATGGCTTCTGCTCTGACGAACTTAAATCACTGGTGCCCCCTAGATGTGAATTTGCATTAGATACTAGATTGGCAACTAGGTCCCACCCTTTTACAGTGAAACCGATGAAATGTAACTGCAATTTCTACTCCAACAGCTTCTTTCCTCGCACTTCTGCCTGTGGAATTACCTACTGCATGCTTGCTTCCCTGACGGCTGCAACCTCCAGGAGTTTAAATGTAGGGTCAATAGACACCTTCTAACACACTAACTCACACCCACTCTCTCCCTATGTACATCCTAAGTCGTCTACCACCCTCCTTCTGACATTTCCCATACCCAATCGCTCTATGTAACCCTCTGCGCTATAGTGGCAGTGGAATGCCTTGCTTGGGGTGACACGATTAAAAAAAAAAAATGCAACATCAATTGCCAACTTTGATTCCCATCCCTCTCTTATATTTTTTTCAACATCCACAGTATTTTTTTATTCTCTCACTGCACACTAGTGGCGGTGCTGTTTTTCTTGGGGTGAGATGATTATAAAAATTAAACAGAAAACAACGTAATGGTGAGACATTAGCTAGATAAAGACACCATTGCCACTAATATCTTACCATGATGTGGGAGGTATTTCTGGATGGTATATATTGTCATATTTATGTCACACCCCATCTGATAAAATTCATTATTAATAAATTTCATTTAATTTTTTTTTTTTTTTTTCTGAAAAAAAAATGTCAAGGCACCAAAATGTTATATATGAAAGCATAGTAATTTATTTGTAAATTTACTGATCATATCAAACAACTAATGGGGAAATCTGAAAAGTTAATAAAAAGTTTTGATCAACAGAACTTGTTAATATATATATATATATATATATATATACAAGCTTTATGAAAATTTAATTAGTGTATTTGAAGTGTCGATAATCCAATTATTTTTATCTTGAGGCTGAAAAGCATTATCATTTTGAACAAATACAGTACCAACTGGCACATGAAAACAGTCGGTCAGTTAATTGCTGTACATGATACACACTTGGGTGATCATGTCTCTTTCAAGACATGACTGACTAGACAGAAGATTTTCTCACAGTAGGTTGCTGTTAAGTTCTGCAGTAAACTGGTTGCCAAACAAGCCAATCTGTCTTGCTATTAAACCCATAGCTGGAGAGAGAAGAGATGGATTAATACCTTTCTAAAGGGTATTTGAGCATAAGTGAATGAAATGAATTTGAGTGGAATTCGTACTTAGATCTCTGATTTCTCATTTGAGGTCAATATCCATTGATGCAACCTGATAGACCCAATATATTTTTTGATGATGGCTTAAGAAAACTGAAAATTACAAAAGACAATTCATGTTCAAACTCTACCCAGAAACAATAAAATAAATCATAAAATCTTAAACAAAGAATTAAACCAATAGAAAAATAACGTTTAAACAAATGAATTAAAAAATATGTTGGAATTAATGCATTTTGTAAAATTTTGTAAATAAATTCTCTTTGATTATGTTTGTTTGTATCCATTAAAGATAATGTTTAAACAAATAAATTATATATATATATATATATATATATATACACACACACACACACACACACACTACCAGCCATAATTATTTGGTCACCCCAGTGTTTTAAAAATAATGATGCTATTTTTTAGTATTTATTACCAAGTGAACAATTGTAAATGAAAATAGAATAGTTTCTTTTGTTAATACTGCACAAGAACATATTGCATCAAATGAATTTATAAATATTTAATAATTACCTATATTGCAGTTTCATCAATGAAAGAATGAAGAAAATTTAAGATGATTTGGATGAGTTCATCTTTGCTTCCTTGCCTTGTAAAATTTTGCAAAGTAATAACAAAAGAACCATTCTATTTTCATTTGGCAGTCAGTCAGTTAAGTGCCATGCGCGATACACGCTTTGGGCGATCATGTCTCGAAAGAGACATGACTGACTGGGCAGAAGATTATCCCGCAGTAGGTTGCCATTGCTTTCTGCGGTAGACTGGTTGCCGACCAAGGCTATAGAACCCAATCCGTCCTGTTATTTAACCCATAACTGGAAGGAAGAGACGGATTAATACCTTTCCCAAGGGTATTTGCGCGTAAGTGAATGCAAGGAATTCAACTGGAATTCGAACTTCCTTGCCTTGTAAAATTTTGAAAAGTAATAATAACAAAAGAACCATTCTATTTTCATTTGGCAACAAATACTAAAAATAATATGAAATACATGGTTTATTTAAAAAAAAAACAAACTAGGGTGGCCTAATAATAATTTCCGGTAGTGTGTGTGTGTATATATATATATATGTCTGTATGTGCTGGAGGCATGGTGGTGTAATAGATAGAAGCTCAGAATGAAAAATTTGTGAGCCTTGGATGGCACCAATCTATGAGAAGGACAAATCTGAATTCAAATCCTGAAGGATGGTTGGCAACAAAATTGACTCCCTCACAAGATCAAGATCTGGTGAGGAGGGTAAATGACACCTCAGAAACTAAAATAAAAACTCAGTTGTTAAAGAGCAGATAATCTATGAGCTATAGATGTATTTAGTTTGCAAGAATTCTTTGTTTTGTTGAACAATAAAAATGAACTTTGGTAAATTTACCCATTATATAAAACAACTAATTAGGAACTTTGAAAAAGTTAATAAAAAGTTTTGATCAATCGAACTTGTCAATATATATATGCTTTGTGAAAAGTTAATTAGTGTATTTGAAGTGTCAATAATCCAATTATTTTCATCTTGATGCTAAAGAGCGTTAACATTTTGAAGCTTTTAGTTGGTTTAGATAGATATATGTATAGATAGAACGTGAGCAATGATGAGGTGTTGGAGAGGATACAAACAAGAAGAAAACTTATACTTAACATCAGGAAGAGACAGCTGAGATTCATGGGGCATGTAATGAGGAAGGAGGGCCTGCAGATTCTAATTCTCATAGAATGGATAGAGAGACAGGAGAAAGCAGCATGAAACACATTTGATTGGCAGAGTGGGGGTTGGGAGAGATGTCAAGAGGAAAACGAGACAAGGCCAAGTGGAAGTCTACAATAGCCCAAGTCCTGAAGGAACATGGCACATAAAGAAAATAGATTTTTTTTTTTTTTTAATCATCTCACCCCAAGCAAGGCATTCCACTGCCACTATTGTGCATGGGGCTACATAGCGGAAGGTAAAGAGAAGGAGTGGTTAGACATAGGAAATGTCAGGAGGAAGGTGACAGATGAGTAAGGATAGCGAGGATGAGGGTTGGGCAGATGGGAAGAGTGCTTGATAGAATGGGAGCAGGTTAGTGTGTTAGGAGGTGTCTATTGACCTTACATTTAAACTCCTGGAGATTGTAGCCGTCGGGGAAGCAATCGTTTGGAAGAGAATTCCACAGTCGGGAAGTGCGAGGAAAGAGACTGTTGGAGTAGAAGTTATGGCTGCATTTTATCAGTTTCACTGTAAAAGGGTGGGATCTAGTTGCTAATCTAGTATCTTGTGCAAATTCGTGGGATCTAGTTGCTAATCTAGTATCTCGTGCAAATTCGTATTTAGGGGGCACCAGTGATCTAAGTTCATCGGAGCAGAAGCCGTGATATCATGAACTTCTTTTCATTTAGAGATATTAATTACTGCTCTTGGTGTCTCCTCTTATTGCCAAGATTTTGCTCACCTTGAAAATCGTTAAGTTATATAATTTTATATATTATTACTATTAAAATTATATAGTTATGAATTAATTGGACATTGTGACACGGAAATTTCTTTGTTTCAAAATAGATTCTCTTCATCAGGCAATGTTTGATGTTGGTTGTACAGATGATTTACATTTAAATACAAAAATCTTCAGTTTGCTGTGTATGTATGAGGAAAGATATAAAATTTACATGTGTGTTTCTTTCAACTAATCAGAGCAAAGATTCAGTGTGGAATTTGGCCCCAAAGAATACATAGTAACTTTTTCTCTTTTTTTCTTCATTCCCTTATCTTACTTTTCTCCTTTCTTTTCCCTCCTTAACATTCAAGATGTTAATCTCTTTTTAACCTAACCTTAACACTTCCCCCCCCCCACCCGCTAAGTTTTATTGTCTTTAATATGATATGCCCATTTAGTACCAAGGCTGTCCTTTTCACTTTCTTATCATTTTTGGTCTCCTAGTTGTAATTTTCTGGAAACCTTTGATTTATAAATAATTTTTTTAAATTTTTAATACTATTAATAATACTACTATCACTATTGTTATTAATTTATCTTATATGGTAAAGGAAGTCAGTGTAAGTTACATTTTAATTTTAGCAGGGGTTGTTTATTTTTAATTTACAATGTCATCCTAGGATGTGCTTTGTGATGCTGTGGATATTGACTTGGAATGAGAAATCGGAGAGCTGAGTTCAAATTCCAGTTGAATTTATTATATTAACTTACATTCAAATACCCTTGAGAAAGATATTAATCTGTCTCTTTTCCCTCCAGCTATGGGTTAAATAGCATGACAAATTAATTTCTGTAGCCTTGATTGGCTACCAGTCTAACACAGAATGTAATGGCAACCTACTACGAGATGATCTTCTGATCAGTCAATCATGTCTCTTTCGAGACATGATCGCCCAAGCATGTATCATGTATAGCACTTAACTGACTCACTGATCATTATTAGAAAATGTCATGAATTTACCGATGCTTATTCTCTGTCAAATCTCCAAAACACTTGATGAAATTCCTTGTTGCTTGGATTTCAATTTTGTTCTGTTAACTTCATATCTCAAAAAGTTTATAAATCCTGGAACTTTTTAAATTTTTCTTGTTTTAACATTATTATTTACAATAATAGATATTTGCATTTGAGTGGATAGTCTGTTTATTATATATATATATATATATACTAGCAGTATAACCCGGCATTGCTCGAGTGTAATGAAAGATTTAAACCTAATCCATGGTCCTGGAGCTCAGACTCTTTGGACATTGGCACGAAAGACTAAAAAGCGACAGTTTCCAGTTAAAGAAAAACCATGGACTGAAAGAAAAATGAATGGATGTAAGTCAAATTTTGATTTCCTGGTATCGATATCAAATAAGATTTTTCATCATAAACTGAATTTTGAAGGCTAAATAAGTCCTCTGAGTAAATGGTATCATGGCTGAGACTAAGAACTACAATTATACCTACTTAGAGCCAAACCCGAAGCAAAAACTAAAATAAAAGGGCTGAAAAAAAATACAGATATACAGGCAGATAAACAGTCACTTATTGTTTCTTATGTCTTTGTCTATGAATGTATCAAATTTGATTAAAATCAGACCACTCCTTCTATAACCTGATATTTTCGATTATCAATTTTCGATATTTATTGGGTGTACCTTGACACAAAATCTAGCTAAGAACACTCGCAGACGCTTATAGTACAACTGTGTAAATTTTCAAGAAAATCGGTTCAGCAGTTTCGGAGCCTATAGATAACGGACACACACACACACACACACACACACACACACACACACACAGAGAAAGTTCCATTTATAATTAAGTTTAGATTATATATATATATAATTAAACAGTACATTTTAATATCTACTTGCCTTAATCGTTTGAGAAATCTTATTTTGAAAATATTTATTTTCCGGCAGGAATTGAATCTGCAAACTCCCAACCCCGGGAAAATGATGTCTTTAGATCGAATGTGTGTTACTTACTAGACTATGAAAGATTTCATGGCAGATAAGATTCAGTTTAACCTTTAAATAGATGTTCTCCTGATTCCTTTTATGTAAAAGGAATCAGGAGAACATCTATCTTTATTTAAATTTATTTAAAATAGAATTTTATTTTTTATCTAAAGGTTAAATTGAATCTTGTCTGCTATGAAAGTTTTCATAGTTTAGTGGTAACACACATCCAACCTAAAGATGGCATCTCCCCAGTATTGGGAGTGTGGAGGTTTGATTCCTGCTGGAAGATAGATATTTTCCAAATAAGATCCCTCAAACTATAAAGGCCAGTGGATATTATAATATACTGTTTATATATATATATATATATATATATATGTGTGTGTGTGTGTGTGTGTGTGTGTGTGTGTGTGTGTGTGTGTGTGTAAAAATATACTTAGTTATGATCTGAGATTAAGGACAGGATGGTTAAATAAAAAGAAGACAAGAGGAAAACTGTATTTAAATCGCCTACAGAAATTATACTAAAACAGACGAACATACATAATAAGAATTTCAAAGTAAACAGTTGAATTCCCTTCATTTTAACATCTCGTGACTTTGCACTACACATGAAGGAATTCTAAAACTAAAATATTCTGTTAATCTTTTTGAATGATTTGTGAACGTTTTTATAGTTGCCAACACTGTTTGTTTATAGATACGTAATTTAGAATAAAGCTCATTTCGTCATTTCAAATTTTCGGTTGCTTATAACCAAGTTTCGTTAAAATTCGTTGATTTCCATAACATGTTTATATTTGTTGACATTACGATACATTTCAGAGCAGATATGTTTGTTTATGATGGATTGAAAATTGTGTTATATAGACTTGATAAAAACCTCATTTAGACTGGAGGCTTTTCGTGGTCGAGGTCTAAAATGTTACCAGATCAAATGATAGCTTCCCCTATCTAGATAATGGTTGCAGGTTCGAATCCTGCCGAATGGCACATATATATATGAAGCAGATTATCCACTTAAATTTGAGTGTCCATTTAAAAAATAATAATGTTAAAGCAAACAAAATTCAACATATATCAGCTAAATGCAAGTTTCAAAGATTTCTATATAAATCCTGTAATGCTGTGATAAAAAGTAGCATAATCAAGACGGACAAAAACTAGTAATAAAATAAAATAATGGTATAAATGAGTACAACTAACCATGTGATTAATAGTGTGGCAGACGAAATTATGTTGAATGTTGTCTGAGTCCGTTTGCATTTATTTTGAACCAATTCCCTGGTGAAGTCAAGAATGCTTTTCTTCTTCAGATATGGATAAATAAGAGATGACTTGGAGCATATATAGTCATCGTATGGCAGACCTTCTTGGGGGTTCGCCTCGTGACTTGTCTCCATAAAAATTCACTTGCTATTAAAACCACAACATCAGTTGTTATAGTTGCAGCATTAAAACACAAAATGTCTACAGGGATAAATAATAATAAAATGCTGATCCAGATTGTTGTGTGAAAAAGCAATGAAGCTGAGAGAAAGAAAAAGTTGTAATAAAATAATAGTAATAATGAAGATTCAATCGAATTGCTGTTGTCATAAAATCAGCAGTAATATTATGAAAAAGTAGTCATCTATATAATTAAAACTGAAGATGTGTGTCTGTGTGTGTAGCCTTACTGATTTCTATTTCTACATACTTTTTTATTTGTCATCCGATTTGTTTCAAAACTTACACACCTCTTGCAAATTTATTATTTTACACAACAAAGACAAAGAAATTGTGCATAATCCTCAGCTTAATATTTGTTTTAATTTCTTATTTTTGAGTATTTTTTTTTGTTAAAGATAAGTTCAACACAGTAACTTTTACATGGAGAATAACCCTTTCAAAAAGACAAGCGTTATCTCTCGTATTTAATGTCTGCAGATATTGGTTGTATAAAAATAAGAATTCTTATTTTTTCCATCCCGTGTAATGCCAGGTAGTTACTGCTAGTAATATAATAATTGAAGGACTGCATCATCATGAATTAAATTTATAAAAAGATGTTAAGATTTTGACGTTTTTGATTTTGTTTTTTAAGTTTTAAGATTTTCGTTTTTTAAGTTTTCATGTTTTTGTATACAGCAGCATTCCTTTTAGTCTCAGTTTTTCTTGCTCAAAAACAAATATCCTTTTGCCTTACTTAGTTCATGATGCTATGTTCTCTTTCTCTCTCTCAATAATCAATTCCTGATATGAAGTCAATACACGTGAAGCAGTATGTCTCATTATTACGAGGATAAAATCATCAGCAGCATCTGATAAACTGACCTGAGAATAATGTTCGTTTTATTGATAATTGCTTGTTTAAGCTATATATTGGAATTTCTAAGCCTAGTTGATATCATCTAGCAGTGAGCAATTTCAATTGTTAGGCAGGTAATGAGCAACTGAACAGAAAATGGTAGGCAATTAGAAATTTTTGTGGATGATATAGGATTTTGAGTATTAAAAAAGGTATTTCAACCTATGCTACTTGAAAAAATATATTCAAAGGCGGTATGCAATGTAGCTTTATAAAAAAGAAAAACTGGAAACTAAGATGGAAATAACTGGCTTGTATTTTTAGATTAAATATAAATATCCCTGCAAACAATGTTTCGGTATTTTCTAAAATTTGAAGAAGGGTCATTAATATTCTTATAGTTCTTTTTCTTGTATGTGCCCTGTCCTTTCAGGACGTAGGTGATCATGGCTTTCCACGTCTCCCTATATTTGGTGGTTTTTAGTATGTTTTCTCCTGTTACATCTTGCAACCCTGTTCCGTCATCCACCTCATCAGGCTCTTCGATTATGTTATCCGCTGCTTTCCTCTGTCTCTTTTTTCTTCTATCTGGCCTGTCAGCATCAGGTTCTCCAAGCCCTCCTTCCTCATTGCACTTCAGTTGTCTCTTCCTGATGCTCACTATTAATTTTCTTTTCATTGACATTCTTTCCAACACTTCACTATTGCTCACATACTCGGTCCATAATATCCACAGCATCCTTCTATAGAACCACATTTCAGTTGCCTCAAGTTTTTCCTTCATCTTTGATGATATTGTCCAGTATTCACTGCCATATTGAAGAACTGATATCACATAGCAATCCAGTACTCTCTTCTTTGTTTCTAGTGAAAGTTTCCCGTCTCTTAATAGTTTACTCAACTTCTGGAATGCATCTTTGTGCTTTTGGATCTCAGGACTATAAATGTATAGAAACTGCTTTGATCACAAAGTGAGGAGTCAGTATATATATTGATTGTAATATGAAACTGATCCCCCACTTTATATCCAGCACCCTTCTGTAGAACCACATTTCAGTTGCCTCAAATTTTTCCTTCATCTTCGATGATATTGTCCAGTATTCACTGCCATATTGAAGAACTGATATCACATAGCAATCCAGTACTCTCTTCTTTGTTTCTAGTGAAAGTTTCCTGTGTCGTATTTTACTCAGCTTCTTATAGTTATTCAGATGAAATAACATTTTTTTCAAATATAATTCAAGTATGGAAAGACGAAGAATGATCAGAAAATATTCACTGAATTTTTATTAGTTGCTAATAGTGTCAATGGTGTATTGGCATAGCCATGGGTGCATTTCAAAGGTTGAGTGGACTATTGAGAGACGAGAAGATCTCATTAGAAGCAAAGAAACTGGACTGTTATGTGATATCTCTTCTCCTTTATGGCAGTGAATGCTGAACGACCTCTTCAAAGGTGAAGGAGAGACTCAAAACACAGAAATGTAGTTCTACAGAAGGATGCTGAGAATACCATGGACCGAACATGTGAGCAATGACAAGGTTTTAGAGAGGATTCAAACAAAAAGGAAACTTATGCTTAGCATCAGGAAAAGACAGCTGAGGTTTCTGTGACACTTAATGAGAAAGGAGGGCTTAGAGAATCTAATACTCACAGGACAGATAAAGGGAAAGAAAGATGGGGGTAAAAAGCAGCATGAGACATAGCTGATGGGCCTGAGCAAGTGGATGGTGAAATGGGGTTTGGGAGAGATATCAAGAAATATATATTGAATATTTACTCTACAGGTGAGTAGTGGAAATTTTTCCATGTGAAAGTAGCAATAACATAAAGAAAGTTGGGTATCCGTGCCATGTGGATGTGCGTTGTGGTGCAGTGGATATCAACTCGGAATGGCAAATCGGGGAGCCGAGTTTGAATTCCAGTTGAATTCCTTGCATTCACTTATGTGCAAATACCCCTGAGCAAGGTATTAATCCATCTCTTCCCTCTAGTTATGGGTTATATAACAAGACAGATTAGGTTCTATAGCCTTGGCTGGCAACCAATCTACCGTAGAAAGCAATGGCAACCTACTGCGAGATAATCAACTGCCCAGTCAGTCATGTCTCTTTCAAGACATGATCGCGCAAGCATGTATCTTCTATCAAGCTGCACAAGTAAATTGTTTAAAGTGGTCATTTGCTTGTTTTGCTGCAAATGTACAAACTCCACATCTTTTATAGAGAAACACACCTATTCCTCAGATAATGGACTCTCCCTCCTATATTAATGTTATGGGGAAACACACCTATTCCTCAGATAATGGACTCTCCCTCCTATATTAATAAGAGTTAACAGAAGTACTTGGGAAGTTCATGGGAGTTCTTTAGACTTCTAAAGTAAAGTATTCAAGGCTATTATTAATGCTGAAGTGGTTCAACATCTCACAGCCCATGGCCTCTTCTTTGATAAACAGTATGGTTTCCACTTCTCCAGGTCTACTGCTATGTTAACGACCATCACAGAGTATATATACCAAGCTCTCAAAATGTTATGGGGAAACACACTTATTCCTTAGATAATGGACTCTCCTTCCTATATTAATAAGAGTTAACAGAAAGTTAATGGAAGAAGTACTTGAGAAGTTCATGGGAGTTCTTTAGACTTCTATTGGAGTTCAGTATAACTACTAGGCAGTTGATATTAGTCGGCAGTTAGTCGAATACTAAGGAGTCAGCTTTCAGTGGAAGATTACCAAGTGCCTAACATTTTCAATTAGCAACTGACATAGCACGATTAAAACCTTCAGTGCAAAAACTACTCCACAACAACATCATAGCAGTCTGTCCTGTACTAGTTCACTGTATGTCAGATAATGCCCTAATCGCAGGCTTTTTTGGATAGAAGTGCCTGATAAAACTGTTGACTTCTCATTATTCTATCATGTTTTCAAACTGCCTTCAGTACAACTGAAGTATATTTTATGTTTTACTTCTGCTCTGTAGATGACTCTTGAATAAACATAAGTCCACATTCAAACTAGAAAAACTAAAAATTTGGACTAAACTCGCCAACTATGTATGGAAATTAGAAGAAATGAATGGTAGAAATCTCCATGAGACATGGAAATTATTAAAAAATGCAAAACCCCGCAATGGTGGTGATATCTGCAGATTGTGCCAAGAAGAAAAGTTGGCATTAGTATTATTTCCAGAATGACAAAAGCTAAAATGAAAGGTCCAAAATAAAGTCCAATTGTAGACACATTAGAAAATATTTTCTAAGCTCATACAAACCTGGATGAAATAATAGCAAACCACGCCCTTAGTTTAGACTTCCAATAATGAACTTACAAAAGCATTATCTGTCAAAACAAATTGCCTGACAAAACTGAAAAGGTCAAAACTATGGTAGTGTAAACAGCTGATCTTCTCTCTCTCTCTCTCTCTCTCTCTCTCTATATATATATATATATATATATATACTAGCAGGATAGCCTGGTGTTGCTCGGGTGTAATGAAAGCTTTAAAGCTAATCCATGGTCCTGGAGCTCAGACTCTTTGGACGTTGGCACAAAAGACTAAAAAGCAATAGTTGTTTTTAGTTAAAGCAAAACCATAGACTGAAAAAAAAATGAATGGATGTAAGTTAAATTTTGATTTCCTGGTATCGATATCAAATAAGTTTTTTCATCGTAAACTGAATTTTGAAGGTTAAATAAGTCCTCTGAGTAAATGGCATCATGGCTGAGACTAAGAACTACAATTATACCTATTTAGAGCCAAACCCGAAGCAAAAACTAAAATAAAAGGGCTGAAAAAAATACAGACATACAGGCAGATAAACAGACACACACACAAACATCTTGCCTTTTATATATATATATATATATATATATCAATTTTCTGCACTATTGTAAGAATTGCAACCTTGAAACTTCTGAATCGTTTATTATATTTTTGTCTATGAGTGTATCAAATTTGATTAAAATCAGACCGCTCCTTCTATAACCCAATTTTTTTCGATTATCTCTTTTCGATATTTATCAGGGGTACCTTGACACAAAACCTAGCTAAGAACACTTGCAGACGTTTATAGTACAACTGTGTAAATTTTCAAGAAAATCGGTTCAGCCATTTCAGAATCTATGCATAACAGATACACATACACACAGATAAAGTTCCATTTATAAATAAGTTTATATTTAGATATATATATATAAAACGTAGAATACTTGGTATATAAGTCAGGTAAATTTTGATAGAGATGAACTCAAAAGAACTCAATGTTAAATTTATTTATTTAATTTAACAGTAATATAATCTAGAAAAAATTGATACAACAGTTGTTGTATTATTTGGGTCTGATGAGCAGCAAGGTTTGCCTGCAAAATATGTATTACCCATGAAATTGTAGAATATCTGAAATTTTGTCTAGATTATATATATATATATATATATATATATATATATCATAATTTTATTCATTTATGTCTACCATTTTTAAAGGTAATTATATTTGAAGGACACAGAACATGACAAATAGGTTTTATCCGGCCATACATGCTGACAGAGGAGTGGAATTTAGAGTTGCTTTTTTTTATAGAATGGTTCTGTTGCCAAAATTAAAGAACTGAGTCTGCTCAATAATTTTTTCCACATTATGAGGCAGGAGATATAATTGATTCAAGCCTTTGAATATCACTGTCTTGGCTGAAATTTGAACTTGGCCTGCTGATTCCATTCTCAACAATAACAACTAATATATCATCCACACGTCTATCTAGCAGTATCATTTTCCAAACAATGAGCTAACTTTGGCTGATAATGAGGTCAAAATCTGAAAACATAGAAACTTCCATGTTGCAATGTCCACTATATTAATTTTAAATGAATAAACATGTAATTATTAGTTTTTTAAAAGAAATGATGTATTTCATACTAATTTTTAAGTGGATAATTCTAAATGAAAATAGAATGGTACTTTTGTTATTATTACTTTGTAAAATTTTACAAAGCAAAGATGAACTCGTCTGAATCACCCTAATTTTTTTCATTTTTTTATTGATGAAACTGCAATATAGGTAATTATTACAGATTTATAAATTCATTTGATGCACATATTATTGTGCAGTATTAACAAAAGAACCCTTCTATTTTCATTTACAATTATTCACTTGGCAATAAATACTAAAATAGTATGAAATACGTCATTTTTCTAAAACACTAGGGTGGCCTAATAATGATGGTCAGTCGTATATATATATGTTTCATTAAAAATGACAGACAAACTATTATGATGAAATTTTTCAAGTGATGTTGGAACTTTTTTCTTTTTAGGACACAAAATTAAATAAAAATTGTCTAAATGTTTTGTTTTTCCAAGTACTTTCAGCTATACTTTTAGCCATTATCAAAGATGGATTTTATTTCATATATTTTATGACTAAATATATGTTATTGTTTATGTGTGTTGTTAGTCATCTATTTGGTTTATATTCTGAATACAGTAAGCATATTGTTGCCATGTTCATAGTTGATATTAAGTGTTGAATTTTTCTTTTTTATCAATAATGCTTCCATTACTTTTGGTCTTTTTGCATGTGGATGATGATACAGTATTTGTGGATAGAGTTTGGTAGGTCTCTGTGTGTGTTTAAATGAGATCGATTTGAACACTGGCCTGAGAGGTGCAAGGTTGATCTTCTTGTCAACCATATGGCAGTCTGTCCAATATGATTATTTACAAACTTGGATTGATCAAGAACACAGTTTTTCAAAGGAAATGTGAATTTGTAAATAATATTGGTTCACTGTAGTTTAAATCTTGCAGGTGAACTATTATTTTTGACGATGACAACCATATATATATATATATATATATATATAAATTGATGGATTTTTATTTATGAACCACCAGCTTTTATTACTTAAACATTATTTTTACTGAATATTTGAGTACATGTTCTGTTTATTCATTAAATAGTACATTTATCTATTTGTTTACTAGCTTGATTATTTGAGAAATTTGATTAAACAAAATATATGCATTCTGGTAGAATGTTAACCTGCATCCCCCTGGGCAGAGGTAACGGTCACTTGATTCAACATGTTTTTGACCTCTTGCCCACTAAACATGTCGATGATCAAGCAAAGTTGAATAGTGTCTTTAAATGCAAATTTTTTCCCCCACTCTCGAAATAGACATATCTACTAAGTTTCATAATTTATTGTAAACATAGCAATTTCTAAAGAATTACTAAATAAACAAATATTTATTATATTATGATTTATATTATGATTATAAACGCATTAATAAATAAACAGGGAATTTATTCAAATATGGGTATCCACTAAAAATAATATTTAAGTAATAAAATAAGTGTTGGTTTATGTTTCGTAATAGAGAGTAGACATTTTATATGTATCAAATTTTTTAATCTTTTTTTATAGTGTGCAAATAATGTTTTACAAATGTGGCTGTCGTTTATGTATAAAATGGGCCAAAGTCATGTTGTGTATGCCAAAGATTTCGACTCATATGAGTCATCATCAGTGGGTGTGAGTGAAAAAAAGAAAATGAAGTCTATTAAGCAGCAGGTTGTATCATTATTTTCAAAAGTGACATTTTTAAAGCTAAATCCATTGTGGCATAACATATCAAGTCACATGACAGTAATGCGTAACAAAACAATTACTAGTGTACTTGTACCATCAAAAATGATGGCAAAATATTTGAGAGGATTATTAGCTGTTTCCTCACAGGTTATTTCCCCTGAGCATAACATGAGGGAATATACGCTCTCACACCCTGATTGAGCACTCTGGAAGAATGGTAGACTTTGAAAAAGAGTAGCTACTCTGGCATGTATGCATCGCTCATTCCGTAATGAATTAGAGCACTCTGGCTATTGGGCGTTTATAATGATAATGTATACACTAAAAAGTCTGCCTTCTTCTCCCAAGCGGCCATAGCCCAGAGGTAGAATTGCCGACTGACGCCAATTTGGTCAGGTTTCAATCCTGGGTTAAAAGCAATCGAAGTCTAACCGTACTGATGAGCTGTGATACAGCGAAACAGATCTGTCTGCAGATGACTATATATATATATATATATATATATATATATATAAAGTATTATATATAAATATTATTCAATCCAATCATTAAGATATCTGATATACAAGCATTTGTGTACATATATATATATATATATACAAAGTATTATATATAAATATTATTTAATCCAATCATTAAGATATCTGATATACAAGCATTTGTGGACATATATATATATATATACAAAGTATTATATATAAATATTATTTAATCCAATCATTAAGATATCTGATATACAAGCATTTGTGGACATATATATATATATATATAAAGTATTATATATAAATATTATTTAATCCAATAATTAAGATATCTGATATATAAGCATTTGTGTATATATATATATATATATATATATATAAATTTTAGAAAAAACTTTAGATAATCTACAATTACATGGGTAATACATATTTCGCTGACTGACCTTGCTGCTCATCAGACCCAAATGATATAACAGTTAATATTCAAAATAATCCCGAAAATAATTACACACACACGCTCACATTTCCATATCAAGAATAGACATTTGTAACGGTAATCTACAAAAACAATTTCTCATTCAATAAAACCTCAAACAGAGAAAGAAAAAGAAAAATATAGAAAATTGATAAATGGAAGGAAGAGAAAGAAAAGAAAGGAAAGGAGAACGAAAGTATAAATAGAAAGGAAATTAAAGTGAACATCTTAGATCAACACTAGTGTCTTTTGCAGTTCATCTGCTTTCTTAGAAAAACATGACATGGAAATTTAACATTAAAATTTAGTTTTAAATGTAATGGGATATATTTACGGTAAAAAATAAATTGTAAATCATACTTTTTAATACAAATTAAAATATTACCACTAGTGGTATTATATTATAAATATAGTAAAAATAATTAACACTTATATAAGAAAATGATAAATAAAATATTAAAATACAATCTTAAAAAAATATTTCGAATAATAGTAATAAATAATAATAGTTAAAATAATAATAATATATATATCAAAAAATTTTAACACTAATAACAAAATAATAATAATATTATTAGAAAAAATAAAAAATATCCTAAATAATAGTAATAAAATATGATAAAAATAATGATAATAAAAAATAATAAAGAATATATATATATATATATATATATATATATATATATATACACACATAAATACATACATACACATATATTCATATACACGCATACATAAAAAATACATTGAAGACGTGCCAGATCACATGGTAGCTTCCCCTATGTGGATAGGGGTCGCAGGTTCGAATCCTGCCAAATGACACACATTTTCGTAATAAAAATTTATCATAAATAATCAGGCCAGTAGATATATACGAGTATCAATCAAAAATAATGTTCAAACAAATCATTTCATATATATATATATATATATATATATATATGCATACAACACCAACAAAATAAATAAACATGTTTCATTAAATGAAGAATATCAATAATGATTAAAATGCATTTAAAATTCTCAATGTGTGGCAGACTTCTATTTTATGCAAAGCCCAAGGATAAAAACTGTCTTTAAACAACTTTTTTCTAGAAAGACTTTATTTAATCATTTCACCTCAAGCAAGATAATACAGCTACTTAAACACAAGGCGTTAGTGAGTGTGAGAGAATATGAGAAAAGGCAAATATTATTAAGGAAAGAGAACAATAAAAGGACAGAAATTAAGAAAATAGAAAATAACAATTGACATTTCATTTGAATTTATGAAGATCAAAGGTTGGCTGGAAAGTAATAAGCCAGAAGAGAGTTCCAAAGGTTCAAGAAAAGAACAAATTACCAAAGAAAAGGTTCCAAAGGTTCAAGAAAAGAACAAATTACCAAAGAAAAGGTTCCAAAGGTTCAAGAAAAGAACAAATTACCAAAGAAGCTATTGTTACATCTAGTCAGATCAACTCTAAAAGGATGAGACCTACCTGTCAACCCAGTACTGCACTTAAATCCATTAAGTCTAGGTACTATAAAGTAAAGTTCATCAGAACAATTATGATTAAAGTATTTATAGAAAAGGCACAAGGAAGCTACATTAAGGTGGCAGGAAAGTGACTGAAGCCAAGATGCCAGGTCTGGATCAATAACATTGCAGATTCTTCTTTGTAGAATCACTAAATACTTAGCAGAAACACCAGACTATATTTGGAAGCAAAATTCAAAGCATTGATAAATGGCAAACTGATAAATATGTAAGATCGATCCAGGCAAGAAAATATGTCTAGTGCAACACAGTAAACCAACATTAAAACATCATTCCAAGGGTAAGTGCTAAAAGGAGTCTGTAATATGATCGATACCGACTTGGCAGACCGCCTGCAGCCTCTCTCTCACCAGCACGACGTGGCTTCCCTGTGTCTCTTCTATAAATACTTTCATGGCTTCTGCTCTGATGAACTCAGATCACTGGTGCCTCCTAGGTACAAATTTGCACGAGATACTAGATTAGCAACTAGATCCCACCCTTTTACAGTGAAACCGATAAAATGCAACTGCAACTTCTACTCCAACAGTTTCTTTTCTCGCACTTCCCAACTGTGGAATTCCCTTCCACATGATTGCTTCCCCGACAACTACAATCTCCAGGAGTTTAAATGTAAGTTCAATAGACACCTCCTAACACACTAACTCGCATTCATTCTTTCAAACACTCTTCCCATCTACCCAACCCCCAGCCTCGGTATCCTTACCCATCTATCACCCTCCTTTTGACATTTCCTATATCTAACCACTCTTTCTCTTTACCTTCCCCTATGTAGCCCCATGTGCAATAGTGGCAGTGGAATGCCTTGCTTGGGGTGAAATGATTAAAAAAAAAAACAAGTGGTACCCAGGAGGTGTGCCATCTGTCATTATACTTTCTGCTTTACTGTGACAGTCAAAATAACTAATGTCTGCCTAGGAAATCAGCAAGCAGTTGATTATTTTCTGGGCCACACCTACATTTGACCCAAAACTTTTCAAAAATGTCTCCTATAGGAAGAAAGATATTTAAAAGCTTTAAGTGCAATATATACACACCTGTTCAGGCCTTCACATCTAAAACATGTCTTGCCACATCTACAGAGTTGAATCATCCTTATTTCTTTCATATTTCTTTAATAAGTTTAACCCAGATAGCTTCTTCCCGAGAGCTCCTATTTTGTGTAACAGATTCCCCAGGTGATGCTTTCCCTATCACTACAGGTTTATACTTTCTTTTCATATCTAGGTTCAAATGTTATCTACTACACTTATCCTTATTAACTACACTTCTAACTCCTTCACCTCTTATGTTCATTCAACAATATTATTTAGAAACCCCCTTCTTTGAGTGGCTCTTGGGTCTTACATGCAGTGAACATTTGCTAAAAAATTATTCTAAGATAATATTTATCGGAGTATTGAATATTTATAAAATATTACGCTATCAAATAATTAAGGTATCTGATAATAATCATTTGATACAGGATTTGTCTAAAACTAGTTAAAGTACCAGTCAACATTGGGTAATCAAAATAAGACTTAAATCATAAGTGGTTATAATGACAGTAGGATGATTCCTTAGTGCTGATATGGTAATCATCTGATAGAATGGGATATCAGATGTTTACCGTCAGGGATATCAGACGTTTACCATCAGGGATATCAGACATTTATCGTCAGGGATATCAGATGTTTTCTATCAGGGTCACGATATGCAAAAGTGCTGACTGGCTATAGTTCCAAAATGAGGTCCTGGAGAGAATGAAAACTAAAAGGAAATTAATACTTAACATCAGGAAAATACAGCTGAAGTTTCTGGGACATGAGGAATGAAGGGTTGGAGAATCTGATACTCACAGGTCAGATAGAGGGAAAGAGACAGGGGAAAGCAATGTGTGACATACTTCATAGGCTTGAGCAAATGGATAGCAGAGTGAAGTTTGGGAGGTGTAACAGGAGAAAGCATACTAAGAGCTACTAGAGATAGGAGGATGTGGAAGGCCATGATCATCTACGTCCTGAAGGGACACAGCACATAAAATATGAAGTTCCACATGATTTGTAATATTAAAGGGAGAGAAATGTAATCCTTTAATAAGAAATGGGCTATTTGACATTATCTTTGTTATTGTCATTATATAAAGGCTCAGTGTCAGTGATACTGGTCAAATACGAAGGCTTAAGACCTATCATGTTGAATACACCGGTTCTCGCTTGATCACTGAAGTTAAGCAATGTTGAACCTGGTCAGTACTTAGATGGGTGGCTGCTTGGGAATACCAGGTGCTGTAAGCATATAGTGACGGATGTGCGTGCTTACAGCCATATCACGTTGAATACACCAGTTCTCGCTCGATCACGGAAATTAAGCAACGTTGAGCCTGGTCAGTACTTAGATGGGTGACTGCTTGGGAATACCAGGTGCTGTAAGTGTATAGTGACGGATGTGCATTGTGGTGCAGTGGATATCGGCTCAGAAAGAGAAATCGGTGAGTTGAGTTTGAATTCCAGTTGAATACCCTGCATTCACTTAAGCACTGGTACCCTTGGGAAAGTTATTAATCTGTCCCTTCTCTCCAGTTATGGGTTAAATAACAAGGGTAGGACTTGGGGACCCCGCTTTTAAAAAACAAATCTCAATGAATCTTGATACTTGAAAAGAAAAATGTTGTAAAAATAAAATAACCTTACCCAAAAATCATTGGTTATGACCTTAAGTGATCCCATAAGGATTGATAGGTCATTAAACCTCGAAACAAACAAACAAAATCAAATATGAAATCTGCATGAAAATATTTAATCGCCTGAAAAAAAACAATATTGATTATATTTGTTGATAGCAAATTACCAATGAAAAATCCCTTATAAAGTGAAAAATATACTTTAAAAGAAATTTTTTTGTAAAATTGCTTTTCCAAAGCAAATATTTTCCCTCTGTTTATTAATAAGGAAAGAGAAATTATTACCTTATGTCAAATGGTTACAAATGATAATTGTTATTAAAAAAGATGTTTTCACATAGCAAAGAAAAGGTATTGGCATTCAACAAGGTTTTTTTTTAACATTTTCAAATGATTTTCACAGACAGTATTTAGATAATTGTACATAGATTTATACGACCACATATCTGCCATTTTGTTCCACTTCTATTTGCGACTTTTAAGGCAGCTTAAAGTTTCTTTAATCCTTGAACTTGGCATCTTTCAGAGTAATATACAGAACTAAGTGGTTTTTACGGTCTTCCAAAGAATTGCGTATTTTTAATTTTTTTTTCATTAAGAAAATTTTGTAAGGATTCAAACAAGATATAATCTGATAATGCAAGGTCAGGTGAGTACAACTGTTGTAGTAGGGCATTGCAAAATACTGTATTGATTTCTGCCAGATCTGTGAAGAGATGTAAGGTCTGGTGTTGTACTGATGAAAGATAGCACCTTACCAGTTGGCAAATTCCAGATATTTTTCATTCATAGCTGCCTTTAATCAGTCCAATTGGAAATAGTACTTGTCTGAAGTCAATATTTGATTTAATGAAAGGATCTCATAATATAAAAATGCTCTTCCAATCTGACCAGATATGCAGCATCACCTGTGGATGCAGGCTGGCTTCTGGAGTGGCTAATGATGGCTCATTTCATTTTTCCCCAGAAACTATTTTACCTCACATTATTGTAAACATGGGTGTGTGTTGTGGTGCAATAATTATCCGCTCAAAATAAGAAATTGGTGAACCAAGTTCAAATACAAGTTGAATTTGCTGTGTTTACTTCTGCATAAATACCCTTGAGAAATGTATTAAACCATCTCTTCTCCCCCCAGCTATGATTAAATAGCAGCATAGACTGAATTCTATAGCCATGATTGGCAACCAGTCTACTGCAGAAAGAAATGACAACTTAGTGCAGAAAAATCTTCTGCCTAATCAGTCATGTCTCTTTCAAGACATGATCGCCCAACTGTGTACCACGTATGGCACTTAACTTACTGATCTTTATTTATAAAAGCTTAAATGCATAAACGTCTAATGGGTTAGTGGATGTATGGAAGACCAAAAATAACGAAAATTTGTATTATTCACAATGACAGACAAGTTTTCTTTTATTTGACAAGTTCTTAAGAATGTGGATGATCATGGCTCTTCACAGCTTTCTATCTTTTTGATCTAAATAATGCTTGTCTCCCTCCTTACTTACCATCCCAATCCTTGTTTTGCCAACCATTTACAAAAACTCTTTCGGTAGGTTACTCACTGCTTTCAACTATCTGTATTGTTTTTAAGATGTACTGTGAGTTTCAAATTTTACAAGCCATATCACATATGGCGCTGAACTGGCTGATTGTAAACATTCCTTTTTTTCATTGCCTGTGATCATTCTTGGATTATTTTTGTTGCAATGGAGCAGAGAGCTACAGATAAAAATACAGACTAATTAACATGATTTAGATAGCATCTGAGTATTTTCAAATGCCTTATAATGCTTACATGAGATATTAGGAGTATCTCAGTAATGCATGTGGCCCAAATTATTTTTAATCAGCATTTCAATTTTGTCATCATTAAGAACTGCACACCTGTGAGAAATTTTCCGGTACTCCAGATAAAAATTTTCTCTTTAACCCTAGTAAACATTGTACAAATATTATTGCCTTTTCTACAAATATTCTCAGGCTCTGATGAGTTTTTTTTTCCTGGTGCCTGGTTCATGTGAATTTATTCATACTTTTACCGTTAAAATAGTTAAATATAACCACAACTTCTACTTCAACAGTTTCTTTTCTCACACTTCCCACCTGTGGAACTCCCTTCTTGTTTACTTGCTTCCTTGATAGATACAATCTGCAAAATTTTACATCCAACATCAATTGCCATCTTCTTGAATCCTGTTCATCTTTTATCCTTTCTTCAATATCCCCTTTACCCAGTCATTTCATTCACTGTAACACCCTGTGCATGAGTGGTTGTCTCACCTTGCTTGAGGTGAAATGATTTAAACAAAAAAAATAGCACCATCTCCAAAAATGGCACATAACTCTTTTGCTGTTTGTACATTTTTTTTTCCTTTCCAGAAAAAAAAAGCATCAAATAATAAAAATACATCACTTCTTTTTTCACTATTTTCCCTTGTAAAGTGAAGATATTTAAAATTCACATACCACACATGAATTGTACAGAAAGAAGTGTTGAAATGTCACCTTTCAGAATATTTTAGAATATGACATAAATTTTAGTCACATGTGAAATTAAATTATATGTTTAAATGCCACCAATTAAAAACTGCTACAAATCTTTGTCCTAATTCAATCAAATGACCCTTCTCCCATAACAAAAAAAAATAATTTTATGCTAAAAATTTCCCCAGGGTTTAATAAGTATGCATACTATATTTCAGGGATATATAAGAAATGGCCTGGTTGTGTAGAAAAAAACTGAAAAACAAACACTTCTCAATTATATGTTATTGTTCATATAGATAAAGAGATGCACTAATTTTTGGCTTTCCTAACAACAGACGAGGCTCAAATTTGAACTTGGCTCATTGATCTCGCTTTCCATGACCATAACTTTACATATGTTACTCACACATTTGCATACATAAAAGTTACTTAAATGTACACACACACAGACATAGTAATCTATATATATATATATATATATATATATATATATATATATATATATAAAAGGCAATCTGTGAGTCTGTGTGTGATTGTTCCCTATGTACACCTACATTTTTTAAGCTATGCCATTCAAACTTTCTAGGGACACATATCTACAGGGAAGCCAGGTCGACACATACTTTTTGAGTTTAAGTTCAGCAATTTTCCCTTTTGTACTTTTTGGCCAATGGTGTAGATTTACATTTGCTCTGTAAAACATCTAAGATCTAAGATGGTTGCTGAATTACATCACAGAAATCAAATCACACGTGTCAAACGCGACTAAAAAAAAATGAGCCTTTATAGTTGATTTTTATTCCAATGTTTTAAAAATTCTTTTGGTCAACAAAAAAATGTGAATATTTTTCCCCGTAATTTTGAAACAAAAGAAATATTTTTTAAAAAGTGTTTTTTTCAAACAAAAACAAAATATGTAAAG
Organism: Ascarosepion bandense; assembly: GCA_037127315.1. Taxonomy (NCBI): domain Eukaryota; kingdom Metazoa; phylum Mollusca; class Cephalopoda; order Sepiida; family Sepiidae; genus Ascarosepion; species Ascarosepion bandense. Next base: position 1,302,592 of record JBBBDQ010001124.1, read on the forward strand.
AAAAATGTGCCAATGGTTAATTTAATTATTTAATTCTTTCTTTTTTTTCTGATTTAATATTTCATACTTCAGAAAATAAAATACAAAAAAAACAAAAGCTTTAACAAAATAAATAATTTTTATTTTTGTGTTAAATTAATTTAGTCAGCATCTGCTCCTACGACTAAAATGTTCTGAGTTGCACGGGCAACACCGGGCTATGATGCTAGTAATATGTTAAAGTAAGAATTGTCTTCTTCTATGCACTGTGTCTCTTCAGAACATAAACAATCATAGCCCTTCACATCTTCCTGTCCCTTGAAGCTCTTAATAACTCTTCTCCTGTTATACCACTCAAACCCCGCTCCACCACCCATCTGCTCAAGCCCATCAAGTATATCATACATTGCTTTCTCTTGTCTCTCTTTCCTTCTATTTGTCCTGTGAGTATCAGATTCTCCAAGCCCTTCTTCCTCAAAGTTGATTTAACAACAAGGATAAGGATACTATTTTGAAATAATAAACTTATATCATCACCTATAGACTTTTTTAAACATGTATCTTCATCTTTGTTGTTTGGATCCGTTTTGAACTGTTATCTTCATCTTTGTTGGTTTATCACCATTTTTCAAACTAATACCATTGTTTTTGTTGTTTTGATAACCATATTTTCAGCTTGCAGCTTCATATATAGACATATTTTTAAACAAAAGAAACTCGGGTTATTTAATCTTTATACAATTATGAAAGGCTTTTCGAATTTGATAATTGAGGGACAGAGGAAATCAGTGTGTAACATACGTAATGTAACATACGAGCAAATGGATGGCCAATATTGCTCACAATAACAGAGAATAGAAAGTCGTGGAGAGTTATGATCACCCACGTCTTGAAAGGACAGATTACATAGAAAAAGTTCTTGATAGAAAGGCATGTGGATGTGTGAAAGCCTGGATTTAATTAATGTATGCAGAATTTATTGTATATTATTAATTGTTACACGTTTTTTGACAAATGTATCTGGTCTGTTTATTCGCTGGAATTAGAAATTTTTTTTTTTTTTTTGCAAATTCCTGCTTACTTCATTGACATATGTTGTATTTTCTTCTTTTCATTAACCGTGGGAAGTTCACTTAATGGGGACACGGGCGAACAACATTCAACAGGCATGACACTTACCTGTTGAAGGAAGACAACCTTCTGAAAGACTAGAGGTATTTCAGATATTATAAAGTTACAGATTTGTATATAGTGATAAGTATATACTAAATACTAATATTCTAACATTAAGACAGGATATATATATATAATTCCAGGTGAAGAGGACTCAAGGTTTGACTATTTTGAGTGCCCCGGCATTTATTTTATAAACAGTGCTCAATATAATAAATATACTACAATTAATTCATAACTATATATATATATATATATATATAATTGTAAATTAAGAGTACATAAATTTTCAATGTACACCTAAAGAACAAAAAGTGTATGGGTTCAAAAGAAAAAAACAGCCCCATACTTCGAGAATGAGTTACTGGATATAATAAGCAATACGACATTTCACAAAAGAAGAAATGATTTCTAACAACACCTTGGAGAAGTGGTGAAAGAAATTAAAACATCTGATAAAGTCTGATTAGTTAAAAGGAACACACATAAATTTTATATCTTCGCACGTACATAAGTAGCAAACCGATGGATTTTTGTATTTAAATGTAAATCATTTTCACAACCAACATCCAACATTGCCTGATGACGAGATTCTATCTCAAAACATAGAAATTTTCATGTCACAATGTACAATTAATTCATAACTATATATATATATATATATATATATATATATAGTATGATATTGTAATTATGCTGAGTACCAAAATAGCTGTTTCTTCAGTAATTTAGTGGTAAAAAAAGCCTTTTAGACAAGCAGGTTTTTTGTCATAAAGTACTCAATATCAAGGCAGAGATAGAGCATTAATAGAATTAATATAGAGAAGTTGCCACTTAGTTGAGCCGTGTTATTTTAGTCATGCGACTTCAAAGTTTCATGAAGGCATTATTATAATATCTTCACTCTTCAGAGTTTTGTTTTTTTCTTATATATATATATATATATATATATATATGTGTACACTACTGGACATAATTATTAGGCCACCTCAGTTTTTAAAAAAAATGATGTATTTCATACTATTTTTAGTGCTTATTGCTAAGTGGATAATTCTAAATGAAAATAGAATGGTTCTTTTGTTATTATTAATTTGCAAAATTTTACAAGGCAGCCAGGACACCTTTGCTTTGACCAGCCAATAAGAAGAAGAGACTAGCATGGGGAAGAGAGCACAAAAACTGGACACCAGAACAGTTCATTTGATGCACATGTTATTGTGCAGTATTAACAAAAGAACCATTCTATTTTCATTTAGAATTATCTACTCGGCAATAAATACTAAGAATAGTATGAACTACATCATTTCTTTTAAAAATCTTTGGTGGCCTAATAATTATGGCCAGTAGTGTGTGTGTGTGTATATATATATATATAAATCAAGTTCGCCACGAGCAAGGCAGTAAAGCCACAGAGATGCAAGGAATTACTGGGTGTGGAAGAGTTAGAAACAAGAAACAAGAAGCTAAGGAATTAAAACAGAAGAAAAGTAATCAGGAGGATAGCAGATAGCAAATGACATGGCATTTAAATTGTTTTTAAAATTGGCTGGATTACATGGAGTCAGAAGAGAGTTCCACAAGCGAGAAAAGAAATTATTAGCATAGAATTTAAAGTTACATCTTACCAGCTCGACTGTGAATTGTGAGACCTTATCACCAGTCTAGTAGTGCACTTAAATTCAAAGAGTCTAGGCACCATAACAAAGAGCTCATCCAAACAGTTACCATAAAAATATCTATAAAAAAAGCAAAACAGGCAACTTTATTGGGAATTGACTGAAGCTGAGTTGCCAGATCAGGCTTAATAATATCACTGATTATTTTAAAGATTTTATCAAGAAGCTCTAGATAAACAGCAAGATCACCAGACCGCATGTGGCAGCCGTATTCTAATCATGGCTGAATGGCAGACTTGTAGATGTGTAAGTTAAATTCTGGGGAGCAAAATTAGCTGGTATGATGCAGCAAATCATGCTTCCAGGCAACTGACTTAGCAATGGAATCAGTATAATCTTTCCACTTCATATCAGCTGAGAACATTAGCCCAAGAAGGTGCAATGAGTGACTCTCCTTGGGGTTAGCATCAGCCATGCTGATGGAAGGTGGAGAGGGCTCTCTAACGAAGAAAAATCATATCCCACTTTGGTAAACGGAAGTGATCTTCATGAGTTCCAGACTCGAAATGACAAAATGTGTCACTGCATAGAGGGATCCATGCATTGTTCCATCTATTTGATTAATGAGGTGTGACTGCTGAATCAATTTGACAGCCAATCGCAAACTCTCCCGCAGGACAAAAGTGACTGCTCGTTTTGAGCCACTCTGAAGAAATAAAAAAGGCAAAGAAATGACAATTCGGCAGTCTTCTTCCCTCACCCCCTTTCGACACCACATAACCAAACTTCAAACCCAAGATAAGTGAATCGTTCTGTATATTGCTATAATCTCTTTGCATGAACTTTGTTGACCTGCCTTCTTCTTCTTCCACATTATAACTGCCTTCGTCTATTAAAAAAAAGAGAAATAAGTATTTTATGTGTATATTTCTCGCATCAAAAAATTATCCTTATTCTTCATTGTCGAGTTGCTTAAATCTGTTTTGCATCCATACGCATTTTCACGCCCACAGCACATATATTTACTTTGTTTAGAAATATAACAGCTCTCTCAGATGTTTAATGGAGAGCAGTTTAGTTTTGGAAGCATTAAAATTAACAAGTCAACTTTTACCCCATTTAACAACAGTCTGAAGGTCATTTTGGATAAAAGCTGCCATTTTGACATTGTCAAACTTACAATATTGTTTGCCAGTGTATGTGTATATACTAATCTATTTTTCCATGTGTGGATGTTTGTAGGTTTATTTGTGTGCATTCTTTCTCTTCCTCATTTAATATGTGAATAACTTTCTAAATCTAATAAACTGTTAAACTTAGAAAACTTTTTAAAAATTTGGTAATAATGATAAACTAGATTTAATAATCAATTAATAATGCTAATCTCAATTTAATCAAATATAAATCTTAATGCCCCCAAAATTATTTTAAGTCTCCTTACATATTCTCCAAATTAGAAGTTGCTTTATTCTGATTGGTCCACATAGTATATACAACAATGCCTCCCTGATTAAAGGGGTTTTGCTTGTTTTTAATCTTTTAAAACCCTTCAACTTCAAATAAACCTCATCACTTGATAAGACACAAGATGTGTTGAAACAAAATAGGTACTTTTTTAGTGATATTATAACATATTCATGTTATAATTTCTGAATATATATATATATATATATATATAGTCATCCACAGACAGATCTGTTTCACTGTATCACAGCTCATCAGTACAGTTAGACAGCCAATTGCTTTTTACCCAGGATTGAAACCTAACCAAATTGGCATCAGTTGGCAATTCTATCTCTGAGCTATGAGTGCTCGGTAGAAGGAGGCACACGTTTTCGCATGTATATTATCATTATACAAGCCCAATAGCTGAGAGTGTTCTAATTCATTGCTGAATGAAGGATGCGTAGATGCCAAAGTAGCTACTGTTTTTCAAAGTCTACCATTCTTCCAGAGTGCTCAATCATGGTATGAGAGCGTAAATAGTCATCCGCAGACAGATCTGTTTTGCTGTATCACAGCTGATCAGTACGGTTAGACAGTTGATTACTTTTTACCCAGGATTGAAACCCGACCGAATTGGTGTCAGTATATATACTTCTGTACTAAGTATGTATACTTCTCTACTAAGTAAGTGTATATATATATATATATATATATATATATAATTCACTAGTAAGTATATATATATATATATATATATATATATATATATAGATAGATATAGATATATATATAAGATTTATTAGGTATCAAACACTCTTAAAAAATGTAAATCACTACAAATTGTAGAATGCTAACCAATTAGTTTGTACTACTTCTATTATATATATAAATATATATAATTTTCATACATGGGTGCATGGGCAAGTAGTTGAAATGTTTACTTTCTGGTCATAAGAGCCTGCTTTGAATATCAGCATGGTTGATTTTGTCAGGGTAATGACTTGATAAAAATGACCTGAGGAGGCTATTGCAGTGTCTAGCCTCTTTAGAAAATGCTTTAAAACTGTACAACACTTTCACCCAAACTGAATCATTTAGAAGTCCTCAATAGTAGGGATGGCAAGATATTGCAAGCCATTATGATCAAGGTTTTGAATGTGCTTGCCTTGTTAAAAAAAAAATGATCATGGTTATGCACTCTTTTCCAAAATCAGTATCTAAGGTCGTCTTTGCAGTATAGACCACAAGTGGACTCCATGGGTTGAACAGATGTCTGTCATAGGGATTGTCTAGCCACCATGACAGATCTGCTCGAATACATCAAAGAGATTTAAATGCTTTTCTTTTTAATATGCAAAAATCAAATTTTTTTAAAATATATAGAAATCAAATTTTTAAATATATATAGATCTTCTACAAATACTTTCATGGCTTCCGCTCCGATGAACTTAACTCACTTGTACCACCTATATTTGAATTTACTCGAGCTACAAGATTAGCAACTAGGCTCCACCCTTTTACTGTGAAACCAATCTTCAGTAGCTTATTTTTCGCATTTCCTGCCTGTGGAATTCCCTTTTGCTTACTTGCTTCCCCAACAACTACAATCTCCAAGAATTTAAATGTAAAGTCAATAGTCATCTCCTATCTCACTAACCTGCATCCTCTCTCTCTCATGTTCCTTTTTCCGTCCACCCCTCTCTCATCAGTATTCTCATCCTTCTCTTACCCACATCCTGACACACCCTCTAACCTGTCACTCTTTCTCATAACTTTCCTACTATGTAAAACCCTGCACAACAGTGGCAGTAAACTACCTTGCTTGGGGCAATATGATTATAAAAAAACAATTTCTGTACTATTATAATGTGGGTATAAAGTGGGGGATCAATTCTACATTACAATCAATATATAAACTGATACCTCATGTTATGGCCACAGTCATGCTTCTTTTTCCCACTTTCTGATGCCCCATATAACCTGCCACTATTTCTCAGAACTTTCCTCCTATGTAACCCCCTGCAAAAAGTGGCAGTAAAATGCCTTGCTTGGGGCGATATTATATCACAGATATAATAATGCCCATAACGGGGGAAATTCAAATGGGAGACTAAATATTTCTAACATGGCTTTTTCCCATAACACTAGTGAAATGTATTTGAGAATAAGAAATAGACCTTGATCAAGGCAGTATAACGGATTAGGTTGAAAATTGTTTACATAAAAGCCATTTTCATTATGCTCTGGCCACTTTACTATATATATTAAAATAAATTTTCAAAATTCTAAAATGTTGAATGAACATTTCAACATGAAATCCCTAAGAGAGATCTCATGCCTCCTCAGCAACAGTCAGTCTGTATCAAAATGAGAATAAAAATAAGATTAAAAAGAGAAATAAAAAAAATAAAAAAAATAAAGAAATAAAAAAATAAATAAGTTAAGATTTGAGAAATGTACGTCACAACAAAAATCTTTTTTTTTCAATTTTAATTTTTTTAAATTAAATTTTTTTTTTTTAATTTTTTTTTAATTTTGAAAATTTATTTTAATTTATATTGGCTGTGTAATTTTAATTACATTGAGCTCTCCTCCTGAATCATTTTTTTAATATTAAAATTTTTAATATTAATTAGGATCAGGTTCTTGGAAGTTACCTTTCTACTTTTCCATTTTGGATCAAAGTAATTTAATAAAATATATATATATATATATATATATATATATATATATATATCAGTTTATATATATATATAAGGAGCTTTTTATCCTGCATCCAAGAATATGCTGATTAGTATGAAGGTTAATCAGATCTCTTTAGAATTTCCTCTAGAGTGATAAAACAGTATTTTATATTGGTGGCTTTGGGAACTGTCACGACTGCCATTAATGGATAGGCAACGATCCTTATGTTATCCTTGAAAAAAGCAGAATCAGCCCAAAACAACAGTGTGGTGTGGGGTGACATAAAACAGGATTGTTGGCCGATTCATTCTTTATGATACCATGAATATTGAAAGGTTTGTTTGTTTAGAGGTTTAACGACCTATCAATCCTTGTGGGATCATTTTTAAGGTCATAACCAATAATTTTTTGGGTAAGGTTATTTTATTTATACAACATTTTTTTTTCGAGTATCAAGATTCATTGGGATTTGTTTTTAAGAGCAGGGTCTCCAATTCCTACCCTTGTTATTTAACCCATAACTGGAAGGAAGGGACGGATTAATACCTTTCCCAATGGTACCAGTGCTTAAGTGAATGCAGAGTATTCAACAGGAATTTGAACTTGAACTTGGCTCACCGATTTCTCTTTCTGGGCTGATATCCACTGTCCCACAACACACATCCGTCACTATATGCTTACAGCACCTGGTATTCCCATGCGGTCACCCATCTAAGTACTGACCAGGCTCAACGTTGCTTAACTTCGGTGATCAAGCGGGAATCAGTGTATTCAACGTGATAGGCCGTAAGCCTGAATACTGAAAGGTAACTTAGCATGAAATCTAACCAATTATCAGTGCTTGGGAGAATGTTGAAGATTAGATTTTCTTTACTGCTTCGTTTTCTTTATTATTTTGAATTATTGATTGATCTGTTTGTTTAATGGCATATCAACTCCTTATGGGTCATTTAATATCAAAACTTAATTTTCATGGGAGCTTTGAAGTAATAATGATATACCATATATGCTTAGATATCATGCAGTGTTTGATGACCTAATTTTGAAGCTAATTTTAAGGGGTCACATCATACGCTATTGGCAGTCAGTTAATCAGTTAATTGCCATACATTATACATGCTTGGGCGATCATGTCTATTTCAGTTCATGACCGACTAGGCAGAAGATTTTCACGCAGTAGGTTGCCATTTCTTTCTGCAGTAGACTGGTTGTCAACCAAGGCTATAGAAACAAATCTGTCTTGCTATTCAACCCATAGCTAGAGGGAGAAGAGATGGATTAATATCTTTTCCAAGGGTATGCAAGATGTCTCCCCCTCAACATTTTGTTATTGTCGTTCATGAATGGCTGAATGCTCACTTCCCCGAGAAATGGATGTTTGTCATGATCCGTATGATTGACCAGCCAAGAAACATGACTTAGGACCCAATGACTTGTTTATTTGGGATTAGTTAAAGGAACAAGTCTACCATACCAAAACGAAGACTTTGAAAAAAACTTGAAGGGTGAATACAAGAAGATATGCCTTCCACCCCACAAGAGTTCCTGGTGAAATCAGTTGATGTGATTTTGGGGCAACTTGAGAAACTGGTAGCAAAATCTGATGGCCATATCAAATTTGAAATAAAACTTTATGCTAAACACTTTCCTCTCATATCCATTATAGTCAGTAAATAAATTGTAAGTATTTTAAATTGGGGAGTTACTTTTCAATCACCCTGTGTGTGACACACACACACAAATATACACAATCAAAAACACACACACAAACAGTGATTGAAAAGTAACTCCCTATTTTATATATGAGTGGCCAGCCAGGAGTCGTAACTTTTCTTTGGAGTTGTTTAAAAGAAGCAAGTCTACCATACAAAACCAAGACTTTAGGAGAACTTGAAGACTGAATATAAAAAGTTATATCTTTAATATCAAGAGTTCTTAGTGAAATCAGTTGACATGGGCAACTTGAGAAGTTGGTAGCAAAATCTGATGCCCATATCAAATTTGAAATAAAACTTTATACTAAACACTTTCTTCTCATATCCATTATAGTCAGTAAATAAATTAGAAGTATTTTAAAATGGGGAGTTACTATATATATATATATCAGTCAGTCAGTTAAGTGTCAGATGTGATACACACTTTGGGCGATCATGTCTTGAAAGAGACATGACTGACTGGGCATATGATTATCCCGCAGTAGTTTGCCATTGCTTTCTGTGGTAGACTAGGTGCCAACCAAGGCTATAGAACCCAATCTGTCCTGTTATTTAACCCATAACTAGAGGGAAGAGATGGATTAATACCTTTCCCAAGGGTATTTGCATGAAAGTGAATGCAAGGAATTCAACTGGAATTTGATCTCGGCTCTCCGATTTCTCATTACAAGCCGATATCCACTGCGCCACAACGCGCATATATATAAAAATGAGAGGTACTGAAAATGTTCTCAGCTTAATATACGTCCCAAAATGATTAATATATCATTTTTTTCTTGGTTTTGTCAAGAACATTTCTGCACCCAACTCTATATACATTAGTCCCTCACCTAACATCAGGTAGGTCCTGCAACATTTCAGTCAAAAAGCACCTTCACACGATTAGTATAAGTAGAGTGATCATATTAATTTCCAGCTTGCTAAGTCTGTCACATAGTTTAATGCAGCTGGTATTCTCCAGTGGTCACTCATCTGAGAACTTACCAAGCTCAACATTGCTTAACTTTGTTGATCATACAAAAACAGCAAATGGTATTCTCAAGTGATAACTTATTTGAGAACTGACCAGGGTCAGAATTGCTCAACTTTGTTGATCAGACAAGATTAGCAGCTGGTATTCTCCAATGGTTACCAACTGAGTATTGACTAAGCCCAATACTGCTTCATTTTGTTGATTATACAAGAACAGCAGCTTGTATTCTCCAGTGGTCACCCATCTAAGTATTGACTAAGCTCAACATTGCTTAACTTTATTTCTCGGACATGAGCAGCATCTGGTATTCTCCAGTGATCACCCATCTGAGTACTAACCAAGCTTAACTTGGTTAATCAGTCAAGAACAGCAGCTTGTATTTGTCAGTGGTCACCCATCTGAGTATTGACTAAGCTCAACATTGCTTAACTTGGCTAATCAGACAAGAGCAGCATCTGGTATTCTCCAGTGGTCACTCATCTGAGTACGAAACAAGCTTAACTTTGCTTAACTTGGTTAATCAGACAAGAGCAGCAGCTTGTATTCTCCAGTGGTCACCCATCTGAGTATTAACTAAGCTAAACATTGCTTAACTTGGTTAATCAGACAAGAACAGCAGTTTGTATTCTCCAGTGGTCACCCATCTGAGTATTGACTAAGCTCCACATTGCTTAACTATGTTGATCAGACAAGAGCTGCTGTTTCAACATGATATATATATATATATATATATATATATATAGCAATGGTTTTGCATTAAAACCGTGTATTAAACAGTCAATCTTGGCCAAACTTTTAGGATATATTTATATTAGAAATATATGTTGTGATCTTTCTTTTATAGCATCCATCTTCATGATAACCTTCCTGTAGAGTTCAAGTTTTATTATACACACAAAGTGCAGCATAAATTTTTATTTATAAACATATCTAAAAGCTATAAACCATATGAACGTATATTTAACCCCTTACTCCTCATACCTAAATAAATGAAGATTTTATTTATGTGGTAATTATGGCTGTTTGAGAAGCTATATAAGCTTCTTTTCTCTTTCAAATGGTTTTATTAACTTTTCTGTTCTTTCTTATTTTACATTAATAGAGCACTTTACGAGTTCTAAAGATCCTCTTCACTTGAAGATTGTTTTTCATTCTTATTTTCAAAAAAATACCATGTCACATCTGAATGTCGGAAATCATGACTCTCCACTGCTTCCTTTTCTTTATTATCTTTGAATTAGAATCCTTGAAAAATGCGAAATCAGCCCAAAACAACAGTGTGGTGTGGGGTGACATAAAACAGGATTGTCGGTCGATTCATTCTTTATGATACCATGAATACTGAAAGGTAACTTAGCATGAAATCTAACCAATTATCAGTGCTTGGGAGAATGTTGAAGATTAGATTTTCTTCACTGCTTCCTTTTCTTTATTATTTTTGAATTATTGAATGATTTGTTTGTTTAATGGCATATCAACTCCTTATGGGTCATTTAATATCAAAACTTAATTTTCATGGGAGCTTTGAAGTAATAATGATATACCATATATACTTAGATATCATGCAGTCTTTGATGACCTAATTTTGAAGCTAATTTTAATGGGTCACATCATACGTCACATCATACGCTATTGGCAGTCAGTTAATCAGTTAAGTGCCATACGTGATGATACATGCTTGGGCGATCATGTCTATTTCAATTCATGACCGACTAGGCAGAAGATTTTCACGCAGTAGGTTGCCATTTCTTTCTGCAGTAGACTGGTTGTCAACCAAGGCTATAGAAACAAATCTGTCTTGCTATTCAACCCATAGCTAGAGGGAGAAGAGATAGATGTATTTGCAAATATCCATTGCATTGAAATACACATCCCATACTGGCATCACATATGCTAATTTTGTATCTTGTGTATGATGTCTCTCTTAAAATTAGCTACGAAATTGAGTCATCAACATTTGCATGATATACAGTATGTTATTCTGTTTTCACAGTTGAATACATGGTAGATGATTCTCAGATTTTGTGCAATATATAATTACTTGAGGCAGTGATATGTATGTTTTATGTTGTAGTTTGATTTTTTTTTTAAATTGCCGGCTATTATATGCATTAAGATTATAAAAGAGTTCTTTCACGTTCATTGTTTGGTTACTTTTGTTTAATAGCATATCAATGTCTTTGGAATATTCAATGCTAAGATAATTTGTGGCTTCAACTCAATATATTTTGACTGCAAATATTTACTGATAGCTAAATCTGCCACTAGGAAGGTCGGGTCACTGTAGGAAGTTTTTCTTGTCTGAATCCATCTTGCACATATATCTACCATCCACCTACACATTGAATACTGCTGTCACATCTGGTTGGGTACCCCTGCTATTCATCTCAGGGTTCTCAGCAAAATCTGAAGGAGAATCTGCAATGTAACCGATTCTTACCTAGTAGTTCAAATGCAGTCACTTTCTTACCAACTAGATGTGACTTCCCTCTGCCTCTTCTACAAATATTTTCTTGGCTTCTGCTTCAACAAGCTTCGCTCTCTGGTGCTCCCTTTGCATGAATTTACTCAAGTTAATAGACTGGCAACTAGGCCTCATCTTTTTTCAATGAAAACAAATGTAACTGCAACTTCTACTCTAGCAGCAACTTTTCTTGTACTTCCCGCCTGTAGAACTCCCTTTCATATACTTGCTTCCCTGAGAGTGACAATCTCCGAGAGTTTAATTGTAATGTCACTTGTCATCTCTTATCTCTTTGACTCCCATCTTTTCCCCAATACCCGCTGTATCTTGTTCTTCTCCAAAGTTTCTGCTCTACTCT
>JBBBDQ010001124.1:1320000-1485000 GCA_037127315.1 Ascarosepion bandense
AAACTGGCATCTGGGTCTCACCCATTCACAGTTAGATCAACCAAATGCAGACAACAATTCTACTCCTGCAGCTTCTTCTCTTGCACTTCCCACCTGTGGAACTTGCTTCCATATTCTTGCTTTCCTGAAGGCTACAACCTCCAGGAATTTAAATGCAATGTCAATACTCATCTATTAACCTAGTTCTTTCACCACCCTGTATATCCTTTCCTTTCTCTCCACCTTTGCAACTGTCATCACACCTGTATTCCCATCCTTCTCTTGCTCCTTTCTAACTGGTTCATCTTTTTCTTCACTCTCTTCTAATTTTATCTTTTTACTTTTATGTAGCCCCCTGCACATCAGTGGCATTACTGCCTTGCTCGGGGTGAAACGATTGAAAAAAAAAAAGTAGACAAGAGCCAGTCCTACTATGAGCATACACACATGGAAGGTCTCACATTTAAAAAATGAACTTTTGCAATATTCTGCCTTTTGTGGGGAAGGCTTAGGTAATTATCCAGAGTTACACATAAACTCAACCTTCAAATTGTCACTCAAGCTCTCTGTCTTTGGACAAAGAACATTTCAGTCAGGGCTGGAACTATAGACTGAGAAAAATAGACAAACTCACTTTCTTTCCCACAGGGACATGGTGTGATACAAGGTCAGTTTTTTTATGGAGGGTTTCCAAGTGAATACATTCAGCAAAACATTCACCTGCTATGTATATGCGGGATCGAGCTTGTCTATTTTTCTCAGGACAGAAGGTGATACAAGGATGAGCTTGTATTGGCAAACCCGAACGTGGACACTTGGACCAGGTGTCAAAATTTGTCCAGCTCCTGATTCTCCAAAGAAAAGAAGTTGTTTGACAGCTTAGATTTTGAGTGAAAACTTGTATATTAACTAGATACCTCCCCACATCTCACAGATGTGACACAAGTTTGATTATTTAATGTGGGAATTTCGAACCCATATACTCATGCAAAAATTTCTCATAGGCCCTGCATAAGGCAGGGTTGGGCTCCTGTCTGTTTTTTTGCTATTTGCCTTGTTTGGGTTCCTCTTCACCCAAAAGCAGAGAGCCTGACTAGTGAGAATTTGAGTGGAACTCTGACACTGAACTCTCTTTGAGTTCTTTAATTAAGACATCATGCCTAGTTCATTTGTGTTACTGGGTGTGTCTTACTAACTCCATAAAACAATTTAAGCAGAAAATAACAATTAAGAGTTTAACTTCAATTCATGACAGAAGAAGTGAGGGAAAAACATGAAGTTGAAAGAAAGAAAACATTTTAAAAGTAAAAACAAATCTAAACACTTTTATGAGTGACTGGAAATTGTATTATTAAATTATATTGTTAAATTCTGTTATTAGTTTTTATTAAATTTTGTTATTGAATTATATTATTAAACCATATTATTAAATGAATTAAGTGTTGATTGCAAAAATTTATATTATTATCAAATGAAAATATTTTATGTTATATTATGACCAATTAAATGCAGGGACCTTCATCCAAATATGGTAAGAAAGATAACTAAGAGGAGTTTTCCAGATAGCAGAAGTGGCATTGTTTTATATCAATTATCCTGGGCAATAAATCTTTTGCTCCTAGAGCAAAAGTGCATGATTGAGAGAACTTGTCATATATTAATAAAACTGGTCAATAAAAAAAGCAGCAAAAATATTTGCTACCCTAAAAACTGTACATGATTACTTTATTTCCTGCAATATTTGGGATGAAGTCCCTGCCTGAAAATTTGTCATAATGCAACATAAAATATATCATTTGGATAATTTGATAATGATATAAATTTTGGCAAATAAACTAAAAAAACCAAAAAACGACAAAACTAGGACATTTACACTTCAAATCAAAAAGAGGTGTGAAATTTCTGGATACTTCACAAAGAAAGAAGGATTGTAAATTTAACACTCACAAGATATATTGAAGTAAAGAGGGTAATAAAGAAACAGCACTTTAACTATCTAATAGAGTTGTTTGAATGGGTGGTAGAGGAGAAACCGAGACTGATGTTAAAGAGTCAAGTGTTTTTTTGAGTTACAAGAAACAGGAAAATGTGGAGAGGCCTGATTACCTACATTCTGAAGGGAAAGAGCACATGAAAGAAAACTACAAAAAATGATACACAAGTTTGAATCTGTTCTCAAAATTATCCTTGCACATTTAATTTTAATTTAATTGTTAATTTTAATGATTCCAAAATGAAACTCTACCCTTTTAATCATCTGAGGGAACTCGTTTTGCCTTTTATCAGTATGGCTGATGCTAACCTCCAGAAGAGTGACTCATTCTCAGGATAATGATTTTCACTGACATGAAGTGGAAAGATTACATTGAATCAGTTGCTAGTTCTGCTACTAAGAAATTTGGCTCATTGTATTGTGTTAAACAATATTTCTCACTTGAATCTATCTTACACATTTATAAGCTTACTATTCATTCATGTTTTGAATATCACTGCCAATCTGATCTGGTGCTTTTGCTATGTATTTAGAGAATCTTGATAAAATCCAAATAATCCGCAATGTTATTGGTCTTGTTCTGGCATCTCACCTTCAGTCACTTTCCCACCACCATAATGTACAGTAGCTAGCATAAAGATCAGAATGATGTTAAGAAAAAGTTTAAATGTGAAATAAGTTTTTATTTTAAAGCTTCATAAAACATTTTATCAAGGAAAAATAAGGATATAAAGGTAAATTCTATAATTCCAGAATATAAAGCTCAATAAACTTATTTTGATAAAGTTATAAGAATAATTATATAACACTCGAAAAAAATAGATGATCAAAAACATCAGAACGATTAACAAAATCATAATATTATAATGGATCCATCATATCCAAATGAAAATAATGTGAATAATTCATTAGTACTTGATGTGAAAAACCTTTACTTTCAATAACAGCTTGACATCTTTTGCTACATGAGCGAATTAATGTCTTGCATTCAATAACAGATATTTTCTTCCATTCTACTTTCAAATTAGTCCATAGTTTTTCGACGTTTGTTGGATTCTTTTCCTTAGCTCTTTCATTTAGTAATTTTCAAACATCCTCAAAAGGATTCATGTCTGGGCTTTGAGCAGGCTTCTCCATAACAGTAACATCCTCCTCAGAAAGAAATGTCTTAACAGACTTTGCTGTGTGACATGGCGTGTTTTCATGCATAAATACAGCTGGTTGATTAATTGCAGTTCTCAAATTAGGTACATTATGTTTCTTCAATAATTCTTTGTAAACAGTTGCATGTAGCCTAACAAGAGGTCCCGTACCAGCAGCTTAAATCATGCTAAACACCATCACACTTTTTCCTCCAAATTTAACACTGATTTTAGTTCATTGAGGCAAATATCATTTCTTAGGACTGCATCAAACGAACCTTCTCCCATCACAACTGAACAAGTTAAACTGACTCATCACTGAAATGAACACAATCCCACTGTTCTTCTGTCCATATAGGGTGTTCAGCAGCAAATTTCAATCAGCTCATTTGATTCTTTTTAGAAATGTAAGGCTTCGTAGAGGCTACACAACTGTTCAGATTTATTTCATTAAGTCTTCGGAGAAACAGTGTGGCTTGATATTTTAATGCCAAAGTTTGCATTAGCTCTTTTAGAGACAGTGGTTGCTGTCACAAATCAATCTTTTTTTGATTCTTTATCAATCCATCTGTCTTCCCTTATTTTTTCTGAGGCCTGCCAGGTGGTTTCTTGGCTTCACATGACCCAGTTTCCTCAAGTTTTCTTAAAATACTATGAATAACACTTTTAGATTTCCCCAAACTCTTTCAAATAACTTAAATCAAGAATTTATCTTCATTACGTAATTTGACTATCAATTTTCTAAGTTCCAATGACGTCACAGATTTTACACTATGTTTACAAAGCTAAAGCCAGTAAAGAGCCGGTGTAATTTAGTAAAATACCCAATTTTATATTCTTACCCTAAAAAACTTTCAATAATGCAAAATAATTATTAAATTTTATGGATTTATTTAATTGTTCTGATGTTTTTGATCATCTATTTTTTTCCAATGTTATATAATTATTCTTATAATTTTATCAAAATAAGTTTATTGAGCTTTATAATTTGGAATTATATAATTTGCCTTTATATCTTTTTTCTTTGATAAAATGTTCTTTGAAGCTTTAAAATAAAAAGTTATTTAATATTTAAACTTTTTCTTAACTTCATTTTGATCTTTATGCTCGCTACTGTAGTTGAACAGTACTTTCTTGGATTACATTGTGCTGAAATATGTCTTCTGTTATGGACCATATTCCTTCAGGCTGTGGGTGATTATGGTCCACCACAATTTCCTGTACTTTGATGCTCTTAATAAATTTTGTCTTTTTTTCATTTCTCCAAACCCTTGTTGCACCATCCATTCTGGCACATACAATGGCTTGCGATATAGGTTATGCATTGTTTCCTTCTAATTTTAATATATCCTGTGGTTATAAAATTTTACAAGTTTTTTTTTCTTCATTATGTGCCATAAAAATTTAAACTATGTTTTCCAGGTGTTAAGTATCTTCTTTTTCTTTGTGCCTTGTCCTTTCAGGACGTAGGCAATCATGGCCTTCCATGTCTCCCTTTTCCTGGTGGCTCTTAGCACGCTTTCTCCCGTAACATCTCGAAACCCCCGTTCTGTCATCCACCTGCTCAGGCCCTTCAAATATGTTATCCGCTGCATTCCTCTGTCTCTTTTTCTCTCTATTTGGCCTGTTAGTATCAGGTTCTCCTAGCCCTCCTTCCTCATTGCGTGTCCCAGGAACTTTAGTTGTCTCTTCCTGATGCTTAATATTAATTTCTTTTCGTTTCCATTCTTTCCAACACCTCATCATGATATCTGCAGCATCATTTCAGTTGCTTCAAGTTTTTTTTTCAGCTTTGTTGATATTGTCCAACATTCACTGCATATTGAAGAACTGACATCACATAGCAATCCAGTACTCTCTTCTTTGTTTCTAGCGAAATTGTCCTGTTTCTTAATACTCTCCTCAGCTCCTGGAATGCATCCTTGTGCTTTTGGATCTTATGAATATAAATGTATAGAAACTGCTGTGGTCACAAAGTGAGGGGTCAGTTTATATATTGATTGCAATATGGAACTGATCCTCCACTTTATATCCAGTAAGTTTTTGTAGAACCACATTTCTGCTGCTTCAAGTTTTTCCTTCATCTTCGAAGAT
Organism: Ascarosepion bandense; assembly: GCA_037127315.1. Taxonomy (NCBI): domain Eukaryota; kingdom Metazoa; phylum Mollusca; class Cephalopoda; order Sepiida; family Sepiidae; genus Ascarosepion; species Ascarosepion bandense. The sequence goes on from JBBBDQ010001124.1 coordinate 1,325,209, forward strand.
ATTGTCCAACATTCACTGCCATATTGAAGAACTGACATCACATAGCAATCCAGTACTATCTTCTTTGTTTCTAGTGAAAGTTTCCTGTGTCTTAATAGATTATTCAGCGTCTGGAATGTGTCCTTCACCATACCAATTCACCTTCAGATCTCTGTGTCACACTTTCCATCTTCTGTTAGAACACCTCCCAGATATTTAAATTTTTGTACCTGCTTGATTTTAATATCCCCCACCTGTATTTCACATTTTGGGTTACTCCATTTGGTTTTTCTTGCAGTTTATTTGCAGTCCTTTTCTTGTCACTCTCTTCAGCTACTTTCTGTAGGAGGTCTTGTAGTTTTCTTTCCGTGTCTGCAATGTTGTTCAAATTGTGGCTTCCGATGACAAATCCTGGCATAACATCTAAGGTCCTAAAATATTCTCATTGTACAAGTTAAATAGGTCCAGTGAAAAAACACATCCTTGTCTTACGCCCCTTTCTATCTTTGAGTATACGTGTCCTTTTACTCAACATTACTGACATGTTAATTTCATGGTATTCTCATGCTATTTTGGGTTGTTCCTTTTGCTAACAATTGTTATATTACAAATACGATCTCTTTCTGATTCACTCTAAATATTGTCCAGACGTGAGTATTAAGAAAGCAAAACACCAAATAAAAAATGCCATCCACTGTGCAGAATTGTGAGCATCACATTTGGTGACCCCAAAAGTAAATCCCCCTCCAAAGTCTAAAATATAACATAAAGGAATCTAATCACAAACATTGCTGCCAAAGAAAAAAATGAGCTCAGGATCCACCAGATATGTCTTTAAAAAAGCCACTCATAAATGACTGATGTCACCATCGTGACTTTGGTTAACCAACCCAACACACATATTCACTTGAGACCCACCTTCATTCAAACACCCACAGAAACATGCCACCCATATCCTTTGTTTTGTCAAAGTCAGATTCACAGTAAACATGAAGCTTTACTAATCAACCCCAGGCTTCTCTTGACATCATCACCATGATTTCAGTCAACCAACCTAACAAACACATCAACTCCAAGCCTTACCTGCTCTACTCTTCCTTCAAAATCCCCATAATTTGCCCACACAGTAAAACAAATGAGAACTCAATGTGAGAAATTAACAGAGTAATATAATGAAATATATATATATATATATATATAATTATATACAGAAATATAATATATATATAATTCAATATGTATATGTGTGTGTGTTTAATTATGATAATATTTAGTGCCAAGGTTGTTGTTTTCTGTGGTTTTACTGCAATATACATATTCTCAGATGGAGTGTATTTGTAGACAAGACAAAATAAATAAAAATAACAATAACAACTTAATCACAATCCAAATAATATTCATAAAAATTATTTGAATATTATTTGCTCAGTTTACTTTTCATCAGACTTTCAATTCAGTCACATCATGCCCGCCTTATGTTTTGACTGACCTTTCAACCAGTTGATGAACATTTAAGAAAGTTCTCAAATTTATAAACCTTTACCTCTGTACATATATGAACATGTGCAGCATAATAAATTCTTTCAGAGAACAAAATGCATCACCTAAGTACAGTGTTTTCTTGTCTACTTTATATATATATATATATTTTCTAAATATATTCTATTAAATTTAAGAGACAATGAATGTCTATTATGTTTAATCATGAGCCGTTCTAAACGTCGTATTTTTGCTTTAATTTCAGTTGAAAATAAAGACAAAAATTCTCCAACAAACTGTGTTTATTATTTTTGGTAACTATTGCCGTTGCCAAGCGGAGTTTTATGTCAACACAAAATAAAATCGTCGGTGATGGTGGATTTTATAATATTTCAGTTTAAACTACCTCTCTGAAGATGGCTCATGTGAGCCGAAAGCTTAGAAGAAAACCAATAAATAATTATCCAAATGTTGGAGAATTTTTGTTTTTATTTTCAACTGAAATTAAAGCAAAAATACGACGTTTAGAATGGCTCATGATTAAACATAATAGACATTCATTGTCTCTTATATTTAATAGAATATGTTTAGAAAATTACTTGCTGCCTCGATATATATATATATATATATATATAATCACAGAGACAATGTTATCAAATAGTTATATTATAAAAATCTGCCAATATTAAAATAGATTTTCATGGCTCACACTTTACTGTACATTTACACATGAAACATTTATAAGTAAAAACCTACAATTTGAAGAATATCCTATGAATGAATGTCTATTTTTAGATATGAAATAACTTTTAAATATGTTCATTAGAAACAGGTCAGAACAAATTTTTGATATATCCCCGACCACCCTCTCTCTTTCTCTATATATCGATGTAAATGCATTTACCTATATATTTGCTTAAAAGAGGAATTCAGGACACATTATTGCATAATTAATACATTTTGAAAATTGAAATCAGATGACAAGGTTTTATCAGCTATTCAGTTTTGACATACATGAATAAACTTAGAGTCATCAGAAATGAGGACTTAAAGAGGTTTCCAAAATTGTAAAGATGATGCATATGTATATATACTAGCAGTATAGCCCGGCGTTGCTCGGGTGTAATGAAAGCTTTAAAACTAATCCATGGTCCTGGAGCTCAGACTCTTTGGACATTGGCACGAAAGACTAAAAAGCAATAGTTGTTTCTAGTTAAAATGAAACCATAGACTGAAAGTAAAATGAATGGATGTCAGTCAAATTTTGATTTCCTGGTATTGATATCAAACAAGTTTTTTTCGTCATAAACTGAATTTTGAAGGCTAAATAAGTCCTATGAGTAAATGGTATCATGGCTGAGACTAAGAACTACAATTATACCTACTTAGAGCCAAACCCAAAACTAAAATAAAAGGGCTGAAAAAATACAGACATACAGGCAGATAAACAGACACACACACAAACATCTTGCATTTTATATATATGTTATCAATTTTCTGCACTATTGTAAGAACTGCAACCTTGAAACTTCTGAATATCATTTCTTATATCTTTGTCTATGAGTGTATCAAATTTGATTAAAATCGGACCACTCCTTCTATAACCTGATTTTTTCAATTATCGATTTTCAGTATTTATCGGGGGTACCTCAACACAAAACCTGGCTAAGAACACTTGCAGATGCTTACAGTACAACTGTGTAAATTTTCAATAAAATCGGTTCAGCCATTTCGGGGTCTATAGGTAATGGGGACACACACACACAGACAAAGTTCCATTTATAAATAAGTTTAGATTAGATTTATATATATATATATATATATATATATATAGCCTTGTGGCCAAGTGGTTATAGCATTCATTTTCTGATCATGAAGCCTGAGTTCAAACCTCACCATGGTTGACTTGTCATGTTATCAGTCTGGAGGAGGCAATACCAGCATGCAGCACCTTTGGAAAATTATACCACAGGTTGACCCAAGCCTTGTGAGGGAAATTGGGTAGACAGCTCTCATTAAGGTGCAGTCAATGGTTGAGGTCACTCAGTCACAAGTCATCATGACAGAGAGTTTGAGTGTCCTGGCCTTGCTCAGATTGTTGTTCATACTAGATAACATGCTCTCTCCCAAAAACTGTAACTAAGGTTCGCTCAGTATCGTTTCAGTATAAACCACAGGTGGGCTCTATGGGTGTTGAGCAAACACAATTGTGTCTGAGCAGGTGTCTGCAATGGAGATTTAGCTAGCGTGCCTTGGTAGATGGGTATCCTCGAATACAAGTGGTCAGCCATTATTATATATGATATGAAGTCACGATGGAGTAATGGATAGAGGCTTGGATTGAGTTCAAATGATAGTCAATCTCATTACATTCACTTACATGCAAATATCATTGGGAAGGATATGAAGCCATCTCTTCTCACCCCAGCTATGGACAAATAGCAGGAGAGATTGGGTCATATAGCCTTGGCAAGCAGCCATTTTAAGAGAAGGACAGCTCCAAATTCAAAGCCTAAGGACAGTTATTTGGCTACTTTGCAACACATTATTTGTATCAATTCTCAGTTTTTGCTTCTTCCAGAAAGTTTGTTCTGAACGAGGCTTCACAACTACAAGTAGTCTAACTGCTTATTTGCTGTACCCTCTTATGTCAAAAACAAAAAGAGTTCAGTGTGTGTATGTATATATATATATATATATATATATATATATATATATATAATTTTTATTCAGATACTTTAATCCAAGCGGAAAAAGCAGGAAAGTAAATTCCAAAAACCCGATCCTAATTAATATTAAAATTTTATTTTAATATTAAAAAATGATACAGGAAGAGAGCTCCATGTAATAAAATATTACAGAGCAAATATAAATTAACTAGGATTAATTCAAGGATGTTGAATGACCATTTCGATATGAAAATCCCCACAGGGAATAACACATCACCTCAGCAACAAAAAATCCTTTCTCTTTTTGTTGCTGAGGTGATGTGTTATCCCCTGTGGGGATTTCATATCAAAATGGTCATTCAATATCCTTGAATTAATCCTATTTAATTTATATATATAATAAAAAGTGTGAGAAGCTGTGAACGTTTTCTTTAAAGTGTATCTTTATTGTTTTTGTTATTATACATGTTATGATACATTAAGTGTCCATAATGGTATTTGTGGCGCTACATGTGTTTCGAATCTAAAATTGACTCTCTTCAAGCGAATAAATTTGTGGCTTTACATATCGAGTTCCTTTTATATATATAGGGTGAGATAGATATATTGTTATCTAAATTATGCAAAAATGAAAATAACACTGTCATCTCAAATTTAACAGATATATTTGCTATACTTCCACAAAAATATCTTGAAATACTAAAGCAGTAAATTTATTTAATAAACTCACCATTGGCTTCAACCATGGCCTCCAGACAACTTCGAATCTCCTTCGTCTCATCTGGATGGTGTCCTTCTTTATGTTGGGGAATACTGCCATAATCCTTAGTTTCATTTATCTTTTGTGTTACAAGGAGTTTTGTTGGTTTCTTGTTCACCTGCACTCCACACGTAATGATCAAGAGCGTTGCAGTCTGAGGAGTTAAGTGGCTAGATGCAAGGGTTGATATGGTGGCAAAAATTGTCTGACTGCCATGGGGCAGAGTCCTGTTGCCAGACATAGGGTCTTCCAGCAGCCACCCTCTTGACCCACAGCTGCACTACCTTCTCAAGGCACTTGAGGTAGGTCTCTATTTTGAGTCTGTGTCCTTTGAGAATATTAATAGAAGCATAACATTGCCATTGTTAGTGATCACTCCAAACATTGTCACAATTTGTATTTCATAAGACTCATCCAACTCCTTCCAAATCTTCTGCACTGTCCTCGGATTGACATCCAAACTCTCTGAAATGTTTGTATGCCAAATAGTACAGGGTACCGTTTCCAAATTGTTGGCAAAATGAATTGCATCATGGTGCTATTTTTTTCACAGACAATGCCCAACTGACCCTACTATACTGTGCAGTCAACAAAATAAAATAAAAACAATGTGTATGTGTTGTGGATCCAGGATATGTTCAGAATAAAAATATGAACTCGGGTATTAGCGAAGCATATATATTTAATGAAAGAACAAATACAAAGAGTGTTATACATCAGTCGGACTGCCAAGTATTAGACTGGGGTAACTCAACTCAGCTCAACTCAAATCAACTTCAAGAGGCATATTCTCCCAATTTTCATAATAATAGGAAGAGTTCATTGTAGTCCAAAAAGGGTAGGTCCCATAACAGTATTCACAAAATTAAAAATATAAAATGTCAACAATTTACCCATCATATCACAGTGTTAAAGTTACTAACACAGAAAGTGAAATTGCCAAGTTAATTCACCTTACGCTAATAATCTTCATCTAGGTAGAGGTTAAATATCATTGCAGATTGGGTTATCCTCTCTTGCATGGCAACCAATTTTGGAGAAGGAAAACTCTGAATTCAAAGCTGAGGAGGACTGTTTGGAGACTTTGTTGCTCGTTGGATAACAATTTCTCTATAATCAATTTTTCTGAAAAGACTGGCTGTTTCTATACAAACCTTTGTAGGAGCCTCGGCAATGCTTGGTAAATTGGCCTTGTGCCAAACACGTCCAAAATCGAAAGGTTGGATATTGCAAATGTGAAAGGATAAAATATTTCCTGTGTACATTAAAGTAAAGATTTATTAACAGAATGACAAAATTGTAAGAAGAAAAATATATGTGAAATTTGTTACCTGAACATGATAACACATTTGGGAGAAGAAAAATGTTCACTGAGAAAATGCATGCAGCTTTGTAGTTAAAATTGTTCAAAGAGAAACATACGTATTTAAAATGTCCACAGAAGTACCATGTTGAATATGCTATTATTTCCATTCATCTCTGCCCACTCTTCTTGTTTTGCGGTCCTGGGTATGACGGTAAACTGCATCCAGCAGCAAGGCCTTTGATTTTAAAGTTGGGAGGAACATAGAACTACCTCCTAATTGCTGTTGTTCCAATGTCCACCCTGACCTGGGGTGGTAGCACCTGTTAGGATCTCAGCTATGGGCAAATAGTTAACCTTTCAAACAGGGGTCAAAACACTATGGAAGTATAAAAACAGACTTTTATGAAATATAGACATGAAAATTTTTGAATGAAAAATATTACCAAGAAAACATTTTTGAAGGAAAAATATTCCCAACAAAGCATTTTTGAGGGAAAAATGTTACTAACAAAGTTGTGTTTTTGAAGAAAAAATGTTACCAACAAAAATACGTTTTTGAATGAAGAATGTTACCAACAAGAATTCATTTTTGAAGGAAAAATGTTACCAACAAAAATACATTTTTGAAGGAAAAATGTTATTAACAAAAATACGTTTTTGAAAGACAAGAATTAATATGTATTTTAAAAGAAAAAAGGTTATTGCCATAATCCGTTTTTTGAAGGAAAAAATTACCATAATACATGTTTTCCATACTAAAACAACTAATGCTTCAGCATAAATTACCTCCAAGGGGTTGATATGCTGTAAAAAAAAAAAACAAATCAAACCAAATTCCTTGTTTTGCAAGATATACAACTGACCACATGATCACAATACTTACTTGACTACCAGGTAGGGATCATCATCTTTCATTTGTGTCTCCATCTTCAGCAGAGTGCAGCTTAGTTATATGTCTGTCTGACGAGAGATAGGCAACTGAGAAAAATTAAATACTGAGAGGTTCCCAATCCCAGATGCCTGAAGCTGCACCACCCCATTGTGCTAGAAGCGTGTGTAAGTGGTCACTGCCAAGGCCAGTGCAACTGACAGTTGCGAGGGCTGAGCAATTTTTGTCTCTATCCCAAGCGTATGAGTTTGTTTTCTATACACTAGACTCAACCTTGTGTCACGTCATATCTTGGTTGGGAAATAAGGTAAATATTATACAACTGACCGTATAATGCCCATAGAATTAGAGAATTGAATTTCCTGTCCTTTTCAAAGTCCTAATGATTGTGCAACCACATATAAATAACTAGCAAAGTTTTTTTTTTAATTAAAGTATAATTGTGTAAGACAGTAAAGCCACTAAGACCCAAGGAAGGGATTACTGGGTGTGAAAGAATTAGTGAAGAGCAAGAAAAGGAATTGTTCATATAGAACTTACAGTTACATATAAACCAATTTAACTATAAATTGTTGTTGTTTTGTTTGGGTTTTTTTTTTTTTTTTTTTTTTTACTGTGGACCTGAATCAGACTACCACCACCTTTAATTTCATTGTTTTTCACTTTTTAAAACTTTTTTTCAGTGCAGTCCTATTGATTACCCACTTAGCTTTATGACTGACAAAAAGATTTTTATTAAATTTCAATATTCAAACATTTTCTGCGGGGATCAGTTTCTCATACAACATTATAGTAAATCAAGCCTCCATTTTGAAACCATTTGCCGGTACAACATTACCACTACCTGTAAATTTGTTCATTATCAAATATTTTGGACTTTTTTCAGTGCAATATTATCTTTTACACCTTAAACTTTATGAATGACAAAAACAGAATTTCAGAAATTTTAATATTTAAACAAGTTTGGTGGGGGACCAGTTTTTCATACAACCTTATAGTGGATTGAAAATGGAGGACCAATTTACTTTAACGTTGTATGAGAAACTAACCCCCCTACACACAAATTTGTTTAAATATGGTCATTTTTCAAAATTGTTTTGATAATCGAAAAGTTTAAGTAACAGTCGACAGGACTGCACTGAAAAAAGTAAAAAAAAATAAAAAACAACAAAATTAAACGTGATAGCAGTCTGCTTCAGGTCCACTGTTTTTGTTTTAATCATCTCACCCCATGCAAGGCATTCTACTGCCACTGTTGCACAGGGGGTTACATAGGGGAAAGTGATGAGAAAGAAGGGTGAGTTATAGGAAATGTCAGGAGGAGGGTAATAGACGGATGAGAATACCGAGGATGGGGGTGGAGTAAATGAAAAAAAGAGCTTGTGAGAATGGATGCGAGTTAGTGTGATAGGAGATGTCTATTGACCTTACATTTAAATTCCTGGAGATTGTAGCTGTCAGGGAAGCAAGTATATGGAAGGGAATTTCACAGGTGGGAAGTGTGTGAAAAGAAGCTGTTAGAGTAGAAATTGCGGTTACATTTTATCGGTTTCATTGTAAAAGGGTGGGACCTAGTTGCTAATCTAGTAGCTCATGTAAATTCATATTGCTGATCTATTATTGTACTTAGATTCATGAAGTCTGGATAGCAAAAGGCTCATTTGAACAATTACCATAAAAATATATATAGAAAGATTACAGCAAGCAAATTTAAAGTGATAGGTAAGTTAGTGAAGCCATTAATATTGCGGATTCGTCTTTTGATTTTAGCAAGAATCTCTAAATAAAATCAAGAATTTTCTCCCATAATATCATAAATCAACTTTCCTTGCAGCAGACCTCACAACTGATCAGTATAATATTTCCACTTCATGTCAGTGGAAAACCTTAGCTCAAGAAGAGGCAATGAGTCTCTCTCCTGGAGGATAGCATTGGCCATGCTAACGAAGGAGACAAAGGGGTCTCTCAGATGATTAATAGAGAGCAGTTTTGTTTTGGAAGCATTAAAATTAACACGCCATCCTTTGCCCTGTTAATAACAGGCTGTAGGTCTTGTTTGTGACCACTTGCCAATTTGACCTTATCAATCAGATCAGGCTTACTATCTACATTAAGTTACAGGAAAGCTGTGAAATTTAAATAAAATTTTATATATATAGATATATATTGTTGTATACATACCTATATTCCTATCCTCTTAAATACATGAACATCACTGGGGTAGAGGAGAATCATTATACTGACTAGCATTTTACTAGCAGTTTATCTACTTCACGCAATGTGCAAGTCTTGTACTTGTTGATATACTATTATTCCCAACCTCCATTTTGGTGATTACTCATGCAGTAACCTTTTAGGGTTACAACATATATTCATTTTATTATATATTATGTATTTTTAATTTGATGAATTATTTATGAATTTATATATTTAAAATAGTTGAAGGGTTTGATTTAAATGTTTTCTTTTAATTCAAAAAATTAAATTATGGTCATGTATTTTGGCTTAGAAAAAGAGTATTTATTTTAGAAATGGACATATTTGAAGAAGTCATGGGTGCAGGATTAGAATTTGCTAAGGTTTGAATAAAATTTGATAAAATCAATCAGAGAATAAAATACATCTGTAAACAGAAATTTTTCACTTGTTTTTATTCATAATATATTTTATATATATATATATTGTCATCCGCAGACAGTATCATAGCTCATCAGTACGGTTAGATTCCGATTGCTTTTTTACCCAGGATTGAATATATATATATATATATAACACATTTAAGAACATTCATGAATATTCTTCGAGCTAACTGTGAAAGTCAAGGTAAACTATAGCGGAAGCTAAATGGCGTAATTTATAATTTAATGTAAATGAGTAAATGTTGTCATTATTATTGCTGAATTTTTTATTTATTTATTTGCTTATGTATATTTACTTTTTTTTTTTTTAATGAAATTATTATATATTATTTTTTTTAATTTGAGAAATTATTTATAAATTTTTGTATTCCTTATCTCTAACAATGAAAAAATGTCAAGATACTGGAAAAACTTAATAAGATTAATTAAATCTTCCTTGTTAACTGTATTCAATAATATATATATATATATATATATATAGTACTGTGCAAAAGTATTAGGGAAAGAACTATTTTATCTTTTATGAGGCATCAAAATAAAGTTTAAAATTACCCCTGTCCTAACACTTTCATACACTACAGGTAATGTAAAAAAGTTTTAGAACATGGGTGATTTTCCTAAAAGCCTCACTGAAACCATTAGATACATTGAAGAAGGTTGTGATGTCAATGCCTGACAGAATGAAGGCCATGATCAAAGCAAAAGGTGATTATACCAAATATTAAATTTATTTTGTAACAAATATTTTTGTCTAGTTAAAGCATTTTTGGAGTAAATCAAATAAAATTACTTTAATTAAATTGTTTATTTTCTGTCAATATGCCTCATAAAAGATAAAATAGTTATTGTTCTAATACTTTTGCACAGTACTGTATATATATATAAAAGAGAGAAACATATACATGCATAAACTACACATATACATTGTTTTATATATATATATATATATATATATATATATATATGTCTGCATGTATGTGCATGTTCAAATGCACACATATAGATATACATTTAAAATATAGTATCACTGTCCCATTTTTTATTGGTTCTGAAGGCTAATTGAGACAGAGTGGTGGTGGTCATGGCTGCAAGCACTCATGTTCATTTGGGTGATGCATTCCACCCCCACCCCCCAATAAAAGACAAACAGATCATTTGTCAAATCTAAGTAGCATGAGATCGGAATAGTTGACAAAAAGCAGATGAAGGGATGTTGGGTAAAAGGTGCTGGCAAGTACGTAACCCCACACCCGGCTGACTTTGAATAGGATGAAGGGAAAGTGAATAAAAAAAAAGAAATCTTTTAAAGAGATAGTGTGTGAATAAATTTTAATGTTACTTGATTATAGGATTTTACAAGCATAAGACAGACCTTGACAAAAAAAAAAAAGACAATGTCATATATCACTAAATTGTTGCTCTCTAATTTATATTTATTGCCACATAATTTCTCTATATATAAAATAAAGACAGATTTTAGAGGCACAAGACTGACCAAAAGGGGCAGAGTTTCATGCTTTACTTTGAAATATGTCTTTTATATTATTTACATTATTTACCCATTTAAGTTCCTTATATTCACTCACTTGCAAATATTTTGAGAAAGGTAGGAATCCAACTCCTCTCCCGACCATGGGTTAAACAGTAATGCATGAAACGATAAATCATTGTTATTTTCAAAAGTAGTTAATGCAATATTCTTCCAATCCAAAATATGTTTCAGCTCTAAATAACCTACAAAAGGTTGATAAACCATGAAAAACAAATTAATTGGTCAAATATTGTTTACACTCAGACTGTTGTTCTCATCTTTGTTGTTATGATTACAGCCATTGTTTCAGCCATTGTGACCTCTGACCTTCTTCAAGTGTCTGTCAATTTGGATACCACTTGAAAAATCAAATAGCCGAGTTCAAATTCTAGTCAAGTTTTTTACATTCATTTACACACAGAGAAAGTTATGAATTCACCTCTTATTTCCCATCTATTGGTAAATAGTCTTGAGTACATCTCTAAATTTAAAGACTCCAATGATGGGTTAAATAGCTAACCACAATTAGCCAAACATGGTGAGTATGGCTACACTTCTGTAAACATGGTCAATCACAGTGAAGGGGGTGGTCCTCCAGCAGGATTGAGGAGGCACTGAAACAGAATCTGGAATATGTAGGTAATGTTTAAATTCATTTCATGGCAAATTTTGCTACTGATCTACTGAATCAATCAACTCTTTTTTGTTTTTCATAATCAAATTATCTGCTTCGATCTTTTATATATCCCTTCTTCTTCTTTGCAACTCATTCTTTCATGACATAAGCAATGATGGCTTGCCACAACTTGCAACCCTTCACACACATATGATGAGAATATTTATTTCCCTACACAAAGGTCTCTATTGTACTTTATTCTGTTTACTACTGGATGCGCAAGTTGCATAATGGTTGTTAGGGCAGATAGTGGAGCCAAATAAGTCAAGTTCAAATACCAGCCTTGTCCACATTTTGAGGAAGTGAAGCCTGTAGGTCTTCACAAGGACCATTCTTCTTCAAACCTTTCAGACTGGCACTAAAGATTCACAAAGAACATTACCAAATAACAGAAACTACATCACTTGAGGATTTTTAGCAGCAGCAACAACTAAAATGGATATCACGTGTAAGATGAAGAGAGAATAATGATATAATTAAGATGCCGACATTCACGCCACTTTAGACAAAAGGTTAGTAAGGATGAACAATATGAGAAAGAGAAATAACAGCTACTAGACTTTATTTCCTGAAAAACTCTTTAAAGAGAAAGGTTTTATAATTTAAACCTGACAGCAGAACTGGTTGCTTGGTCAATAAATGCTGAATATTTCTTCATAAGAAAACAGCTAATATTTCCATTAACATTCAAAGAATTTCAAACTGAACAGATCCTGACTATGACGGTAAACTGCATCTAGCGGTAAGGCCTCTGATTAGGAGGTTGTGAGGAGCATGGAACCAACTCTTAATTACTGTTGTTCCCAGGACTACTCTGACACAGAGTGGTAGCACCTGTTAGGGTCCCAGCTATGGGTAGGTAAATAGTTAACCCCCAAACTGGGCTCAAAACACTATGAAAGTATAAACATAGACTTTTATAGAAAAATATACTTTTTTGAAGCAAAAAAATTACCAAGAATACATTTTTTGAAGGAAAAATATTACCAAGAATACATTTTTTGAGGGAAAAATATTACCAAGAATACTCCACTCCACTCTGGAATTTTTTTTTTTTTAATCATAACACCCCGAGCAAGACGGTAACGCCACTGATGTGCAGGGGGCTATGTAATAGTGAAAAGATCGGAAAAGAGAAAGCCGGAAACCATATCCTAAACAGGGAACAAGGGATGAGCCTCTTAACCTGTTCAATAGACATGGGTGGAGTGTGAACCGTTCGATAGATAGATCTACCTACTCCGATTGAAAAAATACAAAAAACAAAGTGAGAAGATTGGAAAAGAGAAAGCCGGAAACCACATCCTAAACAGGGAACAAGGGATGAGCCTCTTAACCTGTTCAATAGACATGGGTGGAGTATGAACTGGGCGATAGATAGATCTATCTATGCCAATTGAAAAAAAACAACATGAGAAGATTGGAAAAGAGAAAGCCGGAAACCACATCCTAAACAGGGAACAAGGGATGAGCCTCTTAACCTGTTCAATAAACATGGGTGGAGTGAATGAGATATATATCTATAACGGACAAGAAACTACATTATGAAGTGTGTATAATAAAGTAGATAGCATATATTTTTAGAAAAATAGCATAAATAAACCAAGAGAATGAAAGAATGAACTAAGCAAAATGGCTGCTTAGAGCTTCCATATTTGAAGTTGATAATAATGTGACGGTTAAAGTTTCCCATGCATACTACACAAAATAATTAGTATCCACGACCATGACCTTTTACAATACGCAGATATTTTTTGTTTTTTGGTTTTTTTCTGACTGACTCAACCCTTTTTTTAGCGTTAGTCTGAAGCTTAGGCAGTTAAATTTGTTCTACTTGAGAAGGTTATGAGATTTCAATTTGATATATACTGGACAGAATATATCCAGGATTAGAAAATGCAACATAGAGCTGAAAAAAGTTGAAGAACCTATCAGCTGAAACAATGTGATAAAAAAAAACAAAGATAAAGATATTTATCTTAATGATTTTAAAAAAAAATGGAAATTACAAGTATGAAACAGTTTTTATAATTTTAAAGTATGGCTGCAATTAAAAATGGTTGGGTCAACACTGTCTGCAGACTTATTGACCAAAATGTTAAAAATATGTTTTTTTAAATCATCTGTGTGTGTGTGTGTGTGTGTGTGTGTGTGTGTGTGGATGTGGGTTGTGGTGCAGTGGATATCAGCTCGGAATGAGAAATCGGGAAGCTGAGTTCAAATTCCAGTTAAATTCATTGCATTCACTTACGCGCAAATACCCTTGGGAAAAGTATTAATCTGTCTCTTCCTTCCAGTTATGGGTTAAATAACAGGACAAATTGGGTTTTATAGTCTTGGCAGGCAACCAGTCTACCGCAGAAAGCAATGGCAACCTACTGTGGGTTAATCTTCTGCCCAGTCAGTCATGTCTCTTTCAAGACATGATCGCCCAAGCATGTATCACATATGGCACTTAACTGACTGACTGTGTGTGTGTGTGAATATTTCTCACTAAGAAATAAAGTATAAAATAAGTAATATATATATATATATATATATACGGATGTGAATGGTAGTGCAGTGGATATCAGCTCAGAATGAGAAGTTGGGATACTGAGTTCAAATTCCAATTGAATTCCTTGCATTCACTTACGCGCAAATACCTTTGGGAAAGGTATTAATCTATTATCTCTTCCTTCTAGTTATGGATTAAATGGCAGAACAGATTGGGTTCTATAGCCTTGGCTGGCAACCAGTCTACCTCAGAAAGTAACGGCAATTTACTGTGGGATAATTTTCTGTCCAGTAAGTCCAAGACATGATCACCCAAGTGTGTATCACATATGGCACTTAGCTAACTGATAGACACTGAGAGAAAATCAATATTTAAATTAAAACTAAATCTGTTGCTATGTCAGGTTCTAAGAAAGTTGGTTTACTGTGTCGTACTAGATATTTTTTTATTTGTCTATATTTCAGAAATGAGGTATTGTAATTATTTACATTATTCAGTACTCATATTTATTGCCATGTTCACAATATTTCAGCCGTTGTACACTCCAACCATCTTCAGGTGACTGGGATTTTGAACTGAATTTTTTATTTCAACCACTGGGGTAGATTGTTCTCATTCTATGAGTAAAAAATGGAAATAGACTTTTTTTCTTTCCACAAAATTTCTGTAAGTCTACTCTACCATTCACCCATTCTTAGAATATGGTGGAGTGCTTCTGCACTATATTTTGAGATTCTTGATAAAATCTAGAGAAAAATCAGCAATATCATTGGTACTGATCTTGCATCTCAGCTTCAATCACTTTCTCACCACTGTAAAGTTACCTCTCTGCACCTTTTCTATAAATACTTTCATGGTAATTGTTTGAATGAGCTCTTCACTATTGTTGCTTTCTCAATATACAGTTGCTCAATAGACCACGAATTACGAATTCATTTAACCCCACCTCAACAACATAAGACATGGTATAGTTTTTGCACTGAAGGTTATAATCGTGCAATGTCGGTTGCTAATCGACTTAACGCACCCAAAATGTTAGGAACTTGGTAATCTTCCACTGAAAGCTGACTCCTTAGTATTCAGCTAACTGCCGACTAATATCAACTGCCTAGAACTCCAGTAGAACTCTAAAAAACTCCTATGAACTTCCCAAGAACTCCTAAGAACTTCTCGAGTTAACTTCCTGTTAACTCTTATTAATATAGGAGGGAGAGTCTATTATCTGAGGAATAGGTGTGTTTCCCCATAACAGTTTCATAGCAGAAATTCAGATTGGCAGTGTAATTCTGAAAGGACATAAGTTGACATATGCCCTTTTTTTATATTTTTTCGATTTTTGAAATGAGTAAAATGTTCTCTTTAAGAATGATATAGACAATAATCATCTATGTGCCATATAACTTCCGTATGTTGGCAGTCATGGCTCTCTACAATTTCCCATCCTTTGCAGCTCTTAACAAAGTTTCTTCTTTTTTACTTTCCCTTGTTCTGCCGTTCATTTACACAAGCTTGTTGAGTTGCTGATTCCCTCTTTTGCCTTCAATATACCCCATGGGTATTGAATTCTCCAAGCCCTCTTTCCTTATTATGTATCTCAGATATCTTATGTCAACTATTTCTTTCTGATTTTAAGTATAAGCTTCTCTTTGTTCCCATTTTACTTAAAACTTTGTCTATTTTCAACAGTTTTTTCTAGAACCACATTTTTGTTGCCTCAAGTCTCCTCTTCATCTAAAAAGAAGTTGTCCAGCATTCATTTCTATATAAAAAGATATTGCATAATATATAAAATTATAATATATCATAATATATAAAAAGATATTGCATAACAGTTTGCCACTCTTTTTCTTTTTATTGAACAGTTCCTGTTCTTTAATCAGTCAGTTAAGTGCTATACGTGATACACACTTTGGGTGATCATATCTCAAATGAGACATGATGCTGGGCAGAAGATTATCCTGTAGTAGGTTGCCATTACTTTCTGCAGTAGACTGGTTGCCAACCAAGGCTATAGAACCCAATCTGTGCTATTATTTAACTCATAACTGGGAGGAAGAGACAGATTAATACCTTTCCAAAGGGTATTTGTGTGTAAGTGAATGCAAGGAATTAAAATGGAATTCGAACTCAGCTCCCCGATTTGTCGTTCTAAGTCGATATCCATTACACCACAATGCAAATTTTGGAAAGCAAATGTGATTTTGGATTTCAGTGTCATTGACATTTTCTGTTGTCAATTATAAAACTTCCTAGATAGTTAAATTTCTGTACTTGCTGGATTCTGACATCTCCAATTTGTTCGACACATTTGGGGCTGTCTCTTTTACTAACGACTATACTTTCTGTCTTTTTACAATTTCTGATTTATCTTTTCTTCCCACTTTCCTTTATTACTTTGTCTCGGATGGTTTTCATTTTTCTATCTGTGTCTGCTATCAACACAGTGCCATTGGCATCATACTATATTGTTAAAATAGTGCCCACCAATAATAAATCCTGATAGAACTTCTAGTTCTTTTCATGAGAAGACACTTCCTTGTCATATGTTCCTTTCTATCTTAGTTTTACTTATTCAATTCATTTTTAGTTCATATGTTCATCATATAAGTTCTGGATTAAATTATTAACTATGTCTTTTCTGGGTCTCCTTCTATTTTCTCTGTTTTTGAATTCAGAATTATCCTTCTCGATTGACTCCCTTACCAAGCCTAGATACTTGAGTCCTTATAGTTTTAGCCTGACCCCGATTTGGTACAATGGTTAGCAAGTTTGTCTGGCTAGAACCTGTTACAACTGAATAGTGAGTTCAATTCTCACTTGGTATCCCATACTTTTTACTTTGTATTACATCTAAGCGGCACTTAAAAAATCAAATATGTCTCCATATTTTGTTTGGATGGGCATTGTGATGCAGTGGATATCAACTCGAAACAAGAAATCAGGGAGCCGAGTTCCAGTTCCAGTTGAATTTGTTGCATTTAGTTACACACAAATACCCTTGGGAAAGGTATTAATCCCTCTCTTCCCTCAAGTTATGGATTAAATAACAGGACAGATTGGGTTCTATAGCCTTGGCTGGAAACAATTCTACTGCAGAACGTAATGGCAACCTATTGCGGGATAATCTTCTGTCCAGTCAGTCATGTCTCTTTCGAGACATAATCACCCTATCATGTATCACATATGGCATTTAACTGACTGACTAAAAAGATGAGAGATGCAGTCCTTTCCCAAAGATATTACAGTAAAATGGAAATAACAGCCTTAGATTGAATTTGAACTCAGTCTGCCAAATTTTCTATTAATAGTCATTTTGCAGGGTTGGATTAACCATTAGACAAAATAAGCATGTGCTTAGGGCATCAAGAGACAGGGGCCACCACAGAATTTCTTATCATATGACATTTTTGGGCACAAAGAAATAATGTGAACACAACATTTTAATCTGCCAGGCACCATTATGAATGGGGAGACAAGTCACTTGGATGGTTTTCATGGCATACTTGTCGGGGGGTCTCTGATTTTCATAGAATGGAAGTACCCCTAATATGTCTTTCAGTGAATTTGTAGTGGATTTGGTACTTGGGTTTTTTGTCCAGTATCAGAAGTTGATAATGTCATTAAACTTCAATAAATAGCACAAAATGCGGTTGGAAGATTAAGGGTCAATTTTTGTTGAAACACGTGGGTAGGCTAACTTAGAAGTGAGAGAGAGAGAAAGTGGCAGTTCATCTCAAATCAGCATGGCGTTGAGAGAGAGTGACTTATTCCCTTTTTTTTGAAGTGCTGAAAGAACATGTCCAAATCCAATGATTCAAAGTTCAAAGATGATCTCTTTTCCATAAGTGAGGTCACAAACTTTTGACGTGACCGGAAATCCTTTGAATTCCATCTGCATCATAGGAAAATGAAATTATTTTTTGTTACTATTTTACTATTTGTTTAATTTAATACTTAATTTTCATTCTCCCACAATACATCTCCACCCAGAAGTGAAGCTCCAGAAATAGATTTTTTTTTAAATATAAAAATTCATTTTCTTTAAAAAATTTTACATGTCTTTCTGAGTGTGTGGTTTAAGGCTTTGTTTGTGATTGTTCTAATTTTGGGGTTCTTTCCCAGTTGATAGTTCATATGTGGGTGTATAATCAGCAGTCATTGTCATTGTTTGATTTTCAATCAGACAGAGGTATTTTTGATTGTGTTACAGGCTTCAGTCTGTCCAAGGACACTTTTTAATGACATATCTCTATGACTTTAAACAATTTAGCATGATGTGCTTCTAAAGGGCACCTCACCCTGTCAATTCATAACCAGACATGTGTGCACTTAGTTCTTGGGGAATGAAAGGCTTTGGAACAGTGTGTAGGCGTCCTTCAGAGAGTAATTTTGTTTTGAGTTATATCATTTCTTGTGCTAATTGTGGGTCTCAATCTGCAAAATCCTATCAGTTTTGATAATTCCCCAAAAAGCTCACTTTCAAACTTTCTCTGTCAGTGACAACATACAAAAGACTTCCGAATCGAGATATCCACACATTTAGAAATGACATGGCCACTGTTGTAGCTGTAGTGTCTTGCATGGGTGTGGCTTCAACCATCATGTAGCTTTGTCTATGCATGTTAGGATGTACCTCGCTGGGGATGAGTATGTGCTGTTGTGATTTGTGGTTGGTGGTAATGGCCCTACAATGTTGATATGTTTCAAATTGTACCAAGGATAGTAAGAAAGGTACTACTGTTGGTTTTGTGTGCTGAGTAACATTACTTTATTGGCAATTGAGGCACTCTTTGGTCCATGAGCACATGTTTCTATCAATGTCAGGCCAAAACTTCTGGGATTTGATTACTTTTACTGTTGACTGTAGGTCCTGGATGTGATATGTTGTGGAAGGTATCATAGATCACCCTGCATAAAGCTTTTGGAATGAATGGCCTTGGGTAAGGTGTCAAGATGTCATATAAAATATTTTTGTCACCAACAATATAAGCCTTCAGCCTGTCTAGGTAAGCCTTAGTTTCTGAGTCACACTGTTGCTGCTTAGCAAGGGATGGTAAGTCATAAAGTTTGACTGTCACTGCATTTACTGGTCTGGAGAGGCAGTCTGCAACAATATTTTCATCCCCTATGAATATGTCAGCTATATAATCAGATATTAACAAAAGGTGTTTCTGTTGTTTATCTGATTTCACAGGTGTTGTTTTATGTTGGGCCAACGTGAGTGGCTTATAATCAATAAACAAGTCAATAATGTCTACCTTCAATTTGGGGTTGAAATGCAAAACTGCCCAGTAGGCTACCATAACTCTGGGCAAAATGTAGACCATTTTCTTCGGCTTTCCAAGAGTTTCTTGAATCTATAGGGACTGGTTTGTTATCAATTATCTGGTGTAATGCTGCACCCACAGTCCAGTTGGAGCTTATCAGGCACCAGGTGATAGAGAATTACATCTGAGTTGGAGTAAAGAAGCACAATGAGGACATTTTTAATGTTTGTAAATGCTTCTCTTTCAGTATCATCGAGCTGTATGGTTTCACTCTGAAGATGTTTTTTTTTATCAGTGCAGTCTGTGGTAGAAGAATTTCTGTTGTCTGTGAAACAAATTTCCTCTAAAATTTAACCATTCTCAGGAAATGCTGAAGTGATTTTGAATCAGATGCTTCAGGGAATTCTTTTATTTCTATCATTTTCTCTTTTGCTTGTTTTACCCCTTCTGGGCTGATGTGATGACCAGTATTTACTAGTTCTTTCTAAAAGAATTGACATTTATCCAATGAGATTTTCAAATTATTTTCTAGTAAAATCCTTAGAACATTCTCTAAATTCTTGTAATGTGGTTCTTTCCCTTTGGAGAAAACCAGAACATAGGTGAAAACACAATTGGTCTGGAGAAATATATTGTCCATAAATCTTTGAAACATGGCTGTAGCATTTCATAGACAAAAAGGCATATATACATATTCAAAGAGGCTACAGTGTCACCACTACTGTTTTCACTATATCTCCTTCACTCATAGGTATTTGACTTGTAGAAATCTATTTTGGAAATTTTTTTTTTTTTACCTATCTTAGCAGAAAAACTTTTGATATTTGGCACTGAGTATTTGTCAGGTTCTGTCAATGCATTTAAATTCCTGTAGTCTCCAAAGGCAGCTACAGGAATTATTTAATTTTTTGAGTTTGACTGCCATTTGGAGTAGCGTCATAAATTCCTCTTTAGCAGCTTTGAGTTTTTCTTCATACATTTGTCTCACTTTAGCAAAGATGGGTGAACTATCACCTGTATCTATGCTATGTCTGACTTTTGACAATGCTGAGATAGGTGCCTTGATTTTTGGTGTCAGCAGCATTGGCAGTTCTTGGAATAATGGGCGTATAATTTTTGGAAGCATAACACTGTTCTTGATTGATATCTGGTGTATGGGTCTCTCAACATGCTTACTCTGTAGGTAGTGTTTTTGTTATGTCGCCAAGTATAAATGAATAACTCAACAACAGAATCAGAATATAAGTTGTATTCCGCGGAAAGACGGTTAGTATGTACAGAAGTGATTAGTAATATTTACAATAGAAAGATACAAGAGTCCAATCCGTCGTAAGACGTGTGTATACGTGATTACTTCCGGTACACCACCGGAAGTGTGACTAACTCTTCACTGACTCGTACTGACTCTTCAGTAACTCATTAGAGACTCTCAAGTGACTCTCTACGACTCCCTTGTAGAGAATCCACCATTGCTATATATAGCAATGGGAACAGTCCATTTGTAGTCAAATAGGAGCGGCGCCCTAACAGCTTCTGTCTACCAGTCTTCTGTCTTTGGAGTTCACTAGCACCCCCTAGTGTTGCAGAAAGTCTGCACCCAAAGGTGGGTTGACCATGTTCGCCTCCACCACATTCCATCTTTATGAGCAGTGAAGTCCTGGAAACCCTGTGTCAATAGAATAATAAAAAAAACTTTTCTGTTATACCCAATGGTGTGTAGGGCAGCATTTTTGCTGTTTCCGTAACAAACTGTTTTTTTTATGGGGAAGAGTTGTTAGGAGGAAGGTGATTTTCTAAGTGTAGCTTAGACGTAACACACAGCCGGAAGTAAGGGGTACCCAGTGAGAATCAAACTCACTACTCAGTTATAATGATTCTAGCGAGACAAGCTTGCTAACTATTACGCCATGTCGAGGTGCCCCTGTGTCAATAGAGATTTCTCCATAACATTAGATATCTTGTCCGTTGGCTGAGAATAAGCAAACTGAAGTTTGTTTAAGGCAGAATCTGTTGACATATTGGCTGGGTAGTATTGTTATTGAAGCACCAGTATCAATCAGAATCTTTAGTGTCATTTTCTAAATCTGGGTTGCAACCTTAAAAAGGGGTGAATCACTGGTCTCGATGGCTATCCACCTTAAGAGATTTTGAAACCAGATTCTTTGTTCAATATAGGTTCTCTGTTTGGTGGAGATGTTCTGGAATTTGGCAGCAATTTACTGGTTGCATTTTTAGGCCATTGGCACCAAGGTTAACATGTTCTAACTTTTCTTCCAAAATAGAGGTGACCATGGCATACTTGTGGGGGGGGGGGTCTCTGATTTTCATAGAATGGAAGTACTCCTAATATGCCTTTCAGTGTTGGTATTTGTTATCCTTCAGGCTTACCTTCCATGGCGTTTAGCCATGGTGTTTTAAACCACATCAGTTTTCATAAATGGCAAAGGTTTATCTGACAAGGTACCAAGGTCAAACAATGTAATGTTCCTAGCAGCAGATATGACTGAAGAAGACATGGCTTGTGTGACGTCTTCCCCGACTCTTACTTTGTCAGCTGTAGCTATTCATTCTCTCAGGTAGAGAGAAGGCCTTCTTTGTGTCATGTATCAGTTTTTCAAAAAGTTCTGGCTTTGTTTTTCGTAACTGCTAATGACAGCTTCTTTCAGTTCCTCATAATTCTTTTTTGTTAAAATGGATGCCCTGGATATTCATCACCAGTTCAGGTGGCAGGGTCGAAAGTACATAAAGGAACGGGCTAAGGGAGATAACAAGATTTGTATTTACTCAATACATCACATCTCCCCTCTTGAATAAGTTACTATTACTAATTAACTTCATGGAATTTAATTTTTGTGAACAATCACAGGGGTGGATTACCCTCAGGTTTGTTTGACATTATTCTGGTTGTATGCCTATATGATTCTGCTGAATGCTGGTTTGTGGATTACATGACAACTTCTGGTCACAATTTTATTAGAACCTGGTTGGTTGGTTGGTTTATTTAACCAGCATATCAACCTTCATTAGGTCATTTAAAGCTGAAAATTGTTTTGATTTGTTTCATTTAGTTTATTTGTTTTGTTGTTTTTGTTTGTTTATATTTTTTTTCAATAAAGTTTTGTTGGTAACATTTATCATTCAATAAAGTTTAGTTGGTTACATTTTTATTCAATAAAGTTTTGTTGGTTACGTTTTTCATTCAATAAAGTTTTGTTGGTAACGTTTTTCATTCAATAAAGTTTAGTTGGTAACGTTTTTCATTCAATAAAGTTTAGTTGGTTACATTTTTATTCAATAAAGTTTTGTTGGTTACGTTTTTCATTCAATAAAGTTTTGTTGGTAACGTTTTTCATTCAAAAAAAGTTTTGCTGGTAACGTTTTTCATTCAAAAAAGTTTTGTTTGCAACGTTTTTCATTCAATAAAGTTTTGTTGGGGACGTTTTTCATAAAAAAGTTTTGTTTGCAACGTTTTTCATTCAAAAAATTTTTGTTGGTGACATTTTTCATTCAAAAAAGTTTTGTTGGTGACGCTTTTCATTCAAAAAATTTTGTTGATAAATACTTTCAAAGCATTTTGACATCGATTTGTGGGTCAACTATTTACCCTAACAGGTGCTACCACTCCGTGTCAGGGTTGACCTGGGAACAACAGCAATTAAGTGGTGGTTCCATGCTCCTCACAATCTCCCAATTAGAGGCCTTGCTTCCAGATGCATTTACTGTCATACCCAGGACCATTAGAACCTGGTGATGGCTCATTTGACATGGCTGTGATTGGTTCTTTTGGACTGTGATTTCCAAGGCATTGGCATTCTTCTGGGTTGGAACTGATGATTAGTCTGCCTCGATGGTTATATGTGATTTTGCGTTCCTTTTATATTTATTCCTAGCTGACATTTTCATGATTTAAATTTACTGCAGATATCTGTTTGCCATCAAACTTAAATAGCAGATGTATCGAGGCACCAAAATCTTTTAAGTGCTATGGGTCTTAATCCAGTCCTTCTATTATGCTGCCCTTGCCATAATGTTTGCAAATCAGAATTATTAGTGTGAAAGTAACAAAGTCTTAAACTTAATATCATGTTTTGCTTTATTACAATGTTGTTGGCTTAAATCTGGATCCCCACATACTCTTTACTTCTATTAGTAATTTTGATAGACTCTTTGTTTACAGATTATATTAACAAGGGCAATTATTATCTATATATATCAAAAGCAATCTGTGAGTCTGTGTGTGACTGTAATCCATGCACGTCTACATTTTTTAAGCTACGCCATTCAAACTTTCTAGGGACACATATCTACAGGGAAGCCAGGTCGACACATACTTTTTGAGTTTAAGTTCAGCAATTTTCCCTTTTGTACATTTTAGCCAATGGAGTCGATTCTTTTCATTTGCTCCGTAAAACATCTAAGATTTGAGATGGTTGCTAGATTACATCACAGAAATCAAATCACACATGTCAAACGCAACTAAAAAAAATGAGCCTTTATATTTAATCTTTATTCTGACGTTTTAAAAATTCATTTGGTCAACAAAAAAATGTGAATATTTTTCCACGTAATTTTGAAACAAAAGAAATATTTTTAAAAAAGTGTTTTTGCAAACAAAAACAGAATATGTAAAAAAAAAAAGTGCCAATGATTAAATTAATTATTTAAGTCTTTTTTTTTTCAGATTTAATATTTCATACTTCAGAAAATAAGATTAAAAAAATAAATCTTTATTTTTTTTGTTAAATATCTCATGCAGGAAATCAACTGTCTGTAATTCATGTGGCATTAATGTAACTTTTTCCTCTAAAATTAAATGTCTACATTTTTAAATATTCTTTGAAAATTTCTGAAATTCATTTAGTCAACAAAAAAGGTAAATATTTTTCCCGTAATCTTGAAACAAAAACAAACACAATGTTGTTTACCATGTCAAACAAAACATCAACTCATGTTTATGCAAAACAAAAAAAAATAGATTTTTTTAATGGAATCTTTTAGCAATTTTTAAACAACAATTTTTTATTTTTTTATGTAACTGAGTTTTAAAGTGAGGCGGTGACTACAAGTGCTATGAAATCGCAAAACACACTGCATTAATCATCTTATTAAAAAATGTTCTGAGTTGCACGGGCAACGCCGGGCTATGATGCTAGTATTTACTAAAAGCATGACATACTAATAAAGGTGAAAACTTAGTTGACAGATTTTTTTAAAAAAATATGATAAAAAAATGAACAAGATTTTAATTTTTTTAGTCCCTTTTTTTTCTATAATAGATATTATATATATTTTTACGGAAAGTGTTTCTGCAGATCACAGATAAATAAACACCTCCAAAACATAATGTTAAAAAAGCCATAGACGTGTTAATGCATAGATCTTGATTCCTTTTATGATTTTCTGAAAATATATTTATGAAACGAGTCGTATTGTCAACTCACATGTTTCTTAGAGGTATTAGCAACTACTCAGGTACTTCAAGGTGCCTCAGTTTCTTAATTCAATCAATCAGTTAAGTGCTATACATAATCCATAGTTGGGCGATCACGTTTCTTTCCATCTATGACTGACTAGGCAGAAAATTTTCAAACAGTAAGATTGCCATTTCTTACTGCACTAGACTGGTTGCCAACCAAGGTTACAGTACCCAATTGGTCATATATACCATCTACTTTATTATACAATCTTCATAGTGTAGTTCCTTGTTTATTATATATATATATATATATATATATATATATATATATATACCTCATTCCAGTGTGGAGTGGACAATGCACAAGAAGTATTGGATAAAACTTATATCTAGGACAGGTTGAACAATATGTTAATTCAAACCAGTCAGTCAGTTAAGTATCATACATCATACATGCTTGGGCAATCATGTCACTTTCAGTTGATGACTGACTAGGCAGAAGTTTTTCTCAGTAGTTTGCCATTTTTTTCTATGGTAGATTAGTTGCCAAACTATAGAACCCAATCTGTCCAGCTATTTAACCCATAGCTGGAGGGAGAAAAGATGTATTAATACTTTTCTTAAGGATATTTGCATGTAAGTGAATGCAGCAAATTTATCTCAAACTTGAACTCAGTTCTTCATTTTTTAATTCCAAACAGATATCAACTGCCCCATCAAAACAAATTAAAAAAATTTGTGTGAAAATGAAAAGTTTTTTCAGAAATTATTGGTGGGGACATGGTTAGAGTTAAGAACTTGCTAAACTTAATATCTGACTATATAGCTGACATCTTGTATATTCATAGGGGATGAAAATATTGTTGCAGACTGCCTCTCCAGACCAGTAAATGCAGTGACAGTCAAACTTTATGACTTACCATCCCTTGCTAAGCAGCAACAGTGTGACTCAGAAACTAAGGCTTGCTAAACTTTTATTCTTTTCTTACACTTCTCACCAATGAAACTCTTTTCTAATTTCTTGTTTCCCTGCCACCTGTTGGACTTTTTGGTACATATCTATACTGTGCAGACACCCATGAGCCAACCCATTTTATAGTTCACCAATAGAAGGCTTTATCAATCTGGAAGCTCAAAATATTCAATGCAATGTGTATAAAAGGGGGTTATATTTTTCCGCATATTGGAGTTCAAATCTGATTCTGAAGAGTGTCTGAATCAAGAGTGATAATCTTTGACGTTGTTTCATTGAACAGAGGATACTCTATATCCATATACTATGACGGACATGGTCAACAGGTGCCAAGAGGATACTCTATATCCAGGAATGTTGTCAACATTACCTTCAATCTCTTACTTTGTGACCATCATGGACTGTAGTTACTATATAATATACATTCGGGAGATTGATTCTCTATTATAATCAATACATAAACTGATCCCTGCACTTTATCCATAAATTATGGTGAATTTTACCAACACCACTTACAAATCTTTTGAAATTTAAATGCAACATCAATCACCATTTTCTGTCTTCCTATTCCTTTATTTTCCTTTTCTTCACTAATGTTTATTCAGTCTCTTTTACTCCTTGTATGATTCTGGGCATGACGATAAACTGCATCCGGCAGCAAGGCCTCTGATTGAGAGGTTGTGTGGAACCACCTCTTAATTGCTGTTGTTCTCAGGTCCACCCTGACCTGGAGTAGTAACACCTGTTAGGATCCCAGCTATGGACAAATAGTTAACCCCCAAACAGGAGTCAACACACTATATGTAAAGATTTTATGGAACAACCAGCCAGTAATCAACTAGAATAGAAGTTGAGTCTAACAGTATTTATTCATGTAAAATACACGAATTGTGGCACAAAGCTGAAAAAGGGAAGGGGTAGAGGGTGGTCTTCAGTTAACTATCCTATACCTAGCTAAACACTATCACGACCCATTCACTCATTACAATTTGCTCAATCACCAAAAGTACCCATCCATCACCTCCCAATCCTTCATGCACCACAATACCACATATTTACGAGGCGCGCCTAAAAAAGGGAGGGAAATAACCCATGCCAATAAAAATGTTTTTATATCCAATATAATACATAATTTAAAAGATTTAATGAAGAATGAAATGATGGGAAGGGGATGAACCCAAAAACAAAATGAAAATACAACAAATTTTGAACTAAAATAATAAACAATGTTAGTAAGACCCGCCCATTCCAGAAAAGAGTGGCCACTGTATTCCGCCAAACAGCAAAATCAAGAAGCACACTCGCTAAGGGAGTGGGGAGGGGGTAAAAAAATTTATGGAATGGGACAATAAAAGGCTGAATTAGCCGAGATAAAAGGAGACCAAAACAAACTGGGGAGGTTGGGAATCTCGACTTGGATCATAACAAAAGAGAAAGCCGGGTACAAGCTAGGAACACATTTATTCACTTTAACTAGGTACACAAAAGAGAGCCACCTTAACCAGGGGAGGGTTCCACAGGAATCCACCCCGATATAACCAGCAGATCTAAAAGAGAAAATCAAGACTAGCCCCGTTCACGTGAACCAGGCTTGCCACATTTACCCACCTTTTGATGAAATCTGTCGAAGTCAAACGTTTCCAATCAGTTCTAATCCTTGTTTTGAGCTGATGCTCAAAATATCAGATTAGATCCTGATGTGAAAGACGCTGACCTCACAAGACTTCCTCCATTCACGTCGTCCAAATCACCATTCGAGCCGTGGCTAGCAGCGACAGAAACACCATACGCTTCATCCCAGAAAACGGGGGCAGCACATTGTCGCAAGCGAATGCACGATCAATGAGCACAAGCTCTCGCGGCGCGATACGAGCAGTCAACTCACCGACCCGGTCCCATAGAGGGCGAACCCGTGAACAATGGTAGAAGGCGTGCGAAGCCGTTTCTTCCAAGCCAAGGTCGCAGCGTTCACAATCTAGCAAATCCGCCAGGCCCCATATGAAGGCCTTGTCATTGAGAAGCAACCGATTCCGAGCCAGTCGCCAGGTGAGCGAAAACTCAGAGTTGCTACCCGGCACCCAAACCAGAATGAGCGAAACTCATCCTCCGACAAGAGAAGCACATCACGTAATGAATCCTTCGTGACGCCCTCCACTAACCCATGACAGAATACTCTCCTAGGCCGTGAAAGGTCACTGGACCGTGGAATGGCCACTAAGGCCGCCAGACATTCAAGGAGAAAACTCGATCGCCCTCGAGGCTTACGGCACCGCCTCGAGATGGGGGGAGTGACAGTAAGGCTAGGGAACATGTCCCTCACTATCCCCTTCAGCAATGAGTCTTCCAAAATCGCTCGCCTGAGAAAAACCAATCTTGACGCAACCTTGTGGCCCATCAAGTATGGCATTCCCAGACCCCCATGACACGGACATTGGTAACAGACACGTTTGTCGACATAGTGTTTGCGTCCTCTTCACAGAATGGAGAATAGTAAACGCTCGATCGCCTCCCTACACCGTTTACAAAGTTGAAGTACTGACAACGGGTAAAGGATAATGGGAAAGACGTATGTAGCACATGCCTCAGCCAAACCCTTTAAGGACAAATTCCTTCTACGCCAAGTCTTGGCCGACTCACCGACCTTTGCCAGTACTTCAGACCAATTTTTCTCCAACTGTAGGTCGGGCCCGAACCACACTCCAAGAATGCAGACCGGGCCGGCCGTCCAGTCGAAGGGCCCTGGGAGGGTAACAGCCTTCCAGGCGCCTAACCGCAAACTGGACAACTTGTTGCAGATAATCTTGGCCCCTGTCACCTGTTCAAGCGCCTTCTTTACCACCTCGATGTCACTCCGGAAGGACACGAAAGTAGTGATGTCATCGGCGTACACGGAAACCCTGGCTCGAGCACCACCAGGGACAGCGATTCCATGTAGGGCTGGACTGCACGCCCTGTCCCTTAGCCGGCGAAGGAGGGGATCCAACGCCAAAGCATAAAATAGGGGCGACAGTGGACAACCCTGTCAGACCGACCTAGACAGCGCCAGAACGCCCGACAACTTTCCATTCACCTGTACCACAGCTGTGGGGGATTGATACAGGAGGCTAATCCAGCGGCAGAAGTTGGTTTTGAATTCAGCTGCTTGCAGGACAGCCGCCAGGTAACGATGATCAACCCTATCAAATGCCTTGGACTGATCTAAATGGATCAGCACGGCTTGTTCATCGTCTTTTATCCCCTCTATGATCGTGCGTATCAGATGCAGGTTGCTCTGAATTGTTCGGCCCTTCACAGCACAAGTCTGCTCAGGTCCCAACAGAGACTCGGCAACTAATTGCAAACGATTTTGCAAGATCTTGGCCAAAATCTTTAACTCTGTGTTTAGCAGAGTTATGGGCCGGTAACCCTCTAACTCCCTCCCCACATCCTTGCCTTTTCTCAACAGCGTGATCACACCCCTGGTCAAACTCACAACCTTTTGAGTCAAGTCACCAAAACTAACCAATGTCTATATCCATGTGTCCTTGATTTAAAAGTAGATAACTGCATAGCTACCAGAAATGGCATTGCGCATTGAATGAAAAAGATATACCCCAGTAATCGTCATAAAGGGTTCAGTTTGAAATTCCTAGTACCTGAAGAAGGCTAGAGTGTACAACACCTGAAACGATGTAATAATGGCAATAAAGATGAGGACAATAGTCTGAACAGTGTAAATAGTGTAAATACTAATTCATCTCATAAGTATCAACAAAATTCACTGAGTTAAAAAAATAAACAGGATCAAAAAGTCTTTAAAGTTTGTGATCAACATTTATTATTCAATAAAAATTCACTGAAATACATCAATATTTTTTTAATTATAATCCTAATTAACAAATTATCTTCAATTAATTTTAACACTCCTTTCAGCCAACAAATTCTTATACAGAGCCACAATCATTTTCAATATTTACTGATCAGCTGGTTTTCTTTTGAAGTCATTATTAACATCCTATTTACTCAGCTTTCTCATCTTTTATTATTTTTAAAAACATTGCTGCTAGACAGAATTTAGGCAATTTTCTTAAAGATTTTTCAAGTAAAAGACAACAACAAATTATCTTGCGATAAGTCTTTAATTTTATCCGCATCTAATTTAAATACCTGGGAAGTGTTATAACAGAAGATGGAAAGTGCGACACACAGATCCGAAGGCAAATTGGCATGGCAACGGAAGCATTCCAGAAGTTGAGTAAAGTATTAAAAAACAGGACAATTTCACTAGAAACAAAGAGGAGAGTACTGGATTGCTATGTGATGTCGGTTCTTCAATATGGCAGTGAATGCTGGACAATATCATCAAAGATGAAGGAAAAACTTGAAGCAGCTGAAATGTGGTTCTACAAAAGCTTACTGGATATAAAGTGGGGGATCAGTTCCATATTACAATCAATATATAAACTGACCCCTCACTTTGTGACCACAGCAGTTTCTATACATTTATATTCATAAGATCCAAAAGCACAAGGATGCATTCCAGGAGCTGAGGAGAGTATTAAGAAACAGGACAATTTCACTAGAAACAAAGAAGAGAGTACTGGATTGCTATGTGATGTCAGTTCTTCAATATGGCAGTGAATGCTGGACAACATCATCAAAGATGAAGGAAAAACTTGAAGCAACTGAAATGTGGTTCTACAGAAGGATGCTGCGAATATCATGGGTCGAGCATGTGAGCAATGATGAGGTTTTGGAAATGATGGAAATGAAAAGGAAATTAATACTGAGCATCAGGAAGAGACTGCTGAAGTTTCTGTGACATGCAATGAGGAAGAAGGGCTTGGAGAACCTGATACTATCAGACCAGATAGATGGGAAAAGAGACAGGGGAAAGCAGCAGATAACATATTTGAAGAACCTAATCAGGTGGATGATGGAACGAGGGTTGCATGATGTAACAGGAGAAGGCGTGCTCAGAGCCACCTGGGATAGGGGGATGTGAAAAGCCATGATCACCTACGTCCTGAAGGGACAAGGCACATAGAAGAAGATATATGCAAACTGTTTATAAGAAATTATAATGTAGATATAAAGTGGGGGATCAAATTTATATTATAATCAATATATAAACTGATACCTCATTTTGTGGCCATACTAGTTTCTATACATTTATATTCTAGATTTATGGGCTAGTGGATGGCAGAGCGGGGTTTTGGTGGTGTAACAGGAGAAGGCATGCTAAGAGTCACCAGGGATAGGGAGACGTGGAAAGCTATGATCGTCTATGTCCTGAAAGGATAGGCCCCATAGAAGAAGAATATATATGGCAACTGTTTATAAGAAATTATAAGGTGGATATAAAATGGGGGGTCAATTCTATATTATAATCAATATATAAACTGATCCCCCATTTCGTATCCATTCTAGTTTTTAGACATTTATAATCTAGATTTATGGTCTTGAGCTAGTGAATGACATAACGTGGGTTGCATGGAGTAACAGGAGAAAGTATATTAAGAGCCACCAGGGATAGGGAAATGTGGAAAGCCATGATTGCCTATGTCCTGAAGGGACAGGGCACATAGAAGAAAAAGGTGCAGTGGGTATCAGCTCATAATAAGAAATCAAAGAGCCAAATTCAAATTTCAGTTGAATTTGTTACATTCATTTACTGTCAGTAATACTAACTGTTCAGTTAAAGAACGCCAGAAGTTTCCTCATAAGTAAATCGTTAATCTCATTGTTACCATTATCATAGATCAAAAGCCAAAGATTTTGAGTCTCCTTATTTGTTTCCAGTTTACATTTTGTTGTGATTTGGAGTCTAGCAAAACACAACACTTAACTTGACAGTCAGTTATGATAGTAGTGTTTTATACTGATATGTCCTGGAAAGGGATATACATATCTTTCAAGGTAGTTAAGGGGTTATAAAATCTTTCTCTAAAAACAGTTTTTCAGGAAAATAGGTATCTCAAGATCACTAACAGTTATTGCTCTTTCTAATTGATAGCGTCTCTTGCCTAACTTTTGTTTCAGGTAGTGTAGAAAGTTAACATCTTGACTATGTCATTATTTTCTTTTCAAGTTACATGTGATATCAATTTTAGTTGTTGCTGCTGTTGAAAGTCTTCAAGTGATAGGATTTCTGTTATTATTTGGTAAAGTTTTTTTTTGTTTTCAATTCTGTCTTGATAGTCTAAGAAATCCAACAAAGGATTTTTTTTCATGTCTCCATTTACCTGAGTCTATTTTTAATCATAGATTTTAGAAGACAGTTTCATATATTTAAACATCTCAGACCATATTGGATGCCATTTATGATATCTATCCGCACTTCTTAATGCATAAAAAAGGTATTTTGCACTGTGATTGGAAGCAATCACAGCTCTCCACTGTTTATATGCCTGCAAATTGTCATTTTTCTCTTGGGTAAGATAATGATGTGATATCCTTCTTTTTTTTTATTTCTATTTTTTATTATTTCACCCCAAGCAATGTAACAATGCTACTAGGACACAGGGGATGAAAGAGCATGAGAAGACTTTAGTGAGGAGAAGTGAGGTTCAGAAAGAGAGATGAATTGCAATTAATGTTACATTTAAATTTTTGAATATTGTAGGTGGCAGGGAAACAAAGAATTACAATAGAAACTTTTAGAATAGAAGTGACAGCTGCATCTAGCTAGTTCAACAGTAACACAGTGAGACCTAATTGCCAATCTAGTAGCATGTTTAAATTCATGCAGATAAGGCACTAAGGAAAACAGCTCATCAGAATATTTTCAATGAACATTTTTGAGAAAGTTACTGATGTTAAGATGCCAGGTCAGGATTTATTATATTAAGACCCTTCTTTGAATATTTTCAAGAATCTTGAGATATATCATAGGAGCACCAGGCCAGAGATGACAACAATATTCAATGCATAAACAAACAGTTGATCTTTAAATGTGCAAGGTGAGCATCTGCCATACTGGTGGCAGGCATAAAAAATTCTCAAAAAATAGTTTGTAAACAAAAACATACATCATGCAGAAAGATATCTTTAATTTAGTTATTTGACAATGAGAAACTTTGTTTTTAAAAACAGAAAACACCAGGTTCACACTCCTTTCCTCTCTTTGAAGAAAAAGCAGAGGGAAACCATGTCACTTCAGTTACCTTAGATTGTTTAAATTGTGGACTATCTTCATGATTTTTAATATTTTCCATTCAGAATAATTTATTCTATTTATGTATTTTTTTTTTTGTTCACAAGTTTATAAATATATTAATGTTTAATTCAAAATATAATTGAGTTTTGTAAGGAAAATATTTAATAGCATTATAATTCCTCTCTCTCTCTCTCTCTCTCTTCCCTACCTCGGTCATACGTGCTATTCAAATTTATATGTGACTTCATATTGGCAAAACATGCATTGGCCGGAATTATCCAAATGAAACTGAAGCTCTGTCTTTCAGAAAGCATGAAATTTCAAAGAAAATATCAGTCTTCGGTTACTGGAAAAGAGATGCTTAGTTTTGCAAACATCCGTCTCCTCTGGTAGCTTAGACTTGTTGGTAAGAATGTAACACCTACTCATGGTAAATTTTATTATCTACATTTTCCTACAGTTTGTCTCAGTGTGTTTTTTAGGGGCTAATGGGAGTTACAGAGAATAAAAAGACTCAAGCAAGAACTGCAAACTGAATCCTAAACATGAAATAAAGGATAAACCTCTACTTCTGTTCAAGAGTGGAGTGTGAATTAGACTATGGGAGAACTTATTGAAGAGAAAAATGTAATAAATAATATTTTGGAGTGCAGATGGAGACACTCAAAGTATAGAGTTAAAGTAGATTTTAGAAGGAACCAGAAACCAAATCCTAAACATGAAATAAAGGATAAACCTATACTCCTGTTCAATATTAAAGAATCTTTAATATTTTTTAAAATATCTCAAGATTAGTAATTGATGTAATGAATATGTAATGAATATGCATACACCTTGGTTCCCCCCTCACAGTAATGTCATTGGCTGGTGTCAGCCATAAATACAGATGAAGATGAGGATGTATAGAGGTCTACATCCCTAGGTCTACTGCTAGAGATCTACATCCATAGGTCTAGAGGTCTATGACTATTGGTCTACATCTATTGACTATGCCTACGTCTCAGGATAGTGTATGCAATGAGTACCATCCAGTACGTCTACTTGCTAGATTGTCCTACCCAGTTACATTTGCCAAAACCACTTAGCTACCTTGAATGATATATATATATATATCCCTTTCCGAGGGCCTATCAGAAATAGAAGCACCAGACCATATGCACAGACAATTGGTAGATTTATAAATGTGCCAAATGGATTCTTCAGTTTTTTAATTCAGATTAGTCCTTCTTTTAGAGTGACTTCTATTCTTAAGTACCTTGCTATTTAACCCTTAGATGAGAGCAGAAAAAACAGATCCATGCCTTTTTTCCAACATCATTAGTGCAAAAGGCGATGTAACAAATTAGGCTTGCAGGTCTCCTTTTCTCTACTGATTTTTTATGCCAACCACTCATCCACTGAATGATATTCTTCTTGTTTTGTATGTTTTCTGTATGTCTCTTCAAGATGTTGGCGTGCATGGTTCTCCACAACTTCCTTTTCTTTGTAGCTCTTAATAAAGCATGTCTTTCTGCTATTTCTTCTGATCCCTGCTCTATCAACCACAGTTGCTAAAAGGCAAAGCTTCCGAAAAATAGATTTGTCTAGGAAAAGTGGATCAATGAAATTAGTCGCCATTTTATGGGCAAATGTGACATTAGCTGCAGATGATATGTAAATTATTAACGATAATGTGCTGTACTAGTTCATGCTTGAATAGACATTTTTATCATTTTGGCAACAAGGTTTTTGCAATAACAAGTCTGATAGCATAAAAAAAAAAGGAAAAAAGTATTTTTATTCTACATTATAATCATGTTTTTCTTCTCTTCTAGTTGACAGCAACAAATTTCCCTAAACTGATATATAACAAAGGCTGCATAGCAATCATCAATGGTTAGCCATGATTTGGGGTTTCATCAGATCAGACACCCAGGCAGATTTTTAGGGATTTAAAGACAGCTAAAAAGAAAGACCCACCAAATTTTTTTTTTTAATTCTTGCAATCCAGACAAAATGATAATGCCACAAAAATTCAAGTGGGCACTGAGAGTGAAAGAGAATGAGAAAACTTTAGCAAGGAGAAAGGACAATAAAAAAAACAGAATTCAAGAAAACAAAAGATGGCAACTGGTGTGTTATTTAAGTTTTAGGAGATTGCAGATGGCAAGGAAGGAAGAAATTAGATTAAACGTGTGAGAAAAATAAATGATTCAAAATAAGGGGTGGCTGCATTGAGCTATTTCAACAGTAAAATAGTGAGACCTAGTTGCCAATCTAGTAGAATGCTTCAATTTATGCTGAAAAGACAATAAGAAGCAAAGCTCATCAAAACAATTGCAATAAAAATATTTATAGAAAAGACAGAGGGAAGCCATGCCATGTTCTTTAGAAAGCGACTGATGTTTAAATGTCAGGTCAGTATAGATTATATTAAGACCCTTCTTTGAATATTTTCAGCAATATTCAATGCATGAACAAAAAGTAAATTTATAAATGTGCAACATTAGCATTTGCAATATTGATGGCAGGCAGAAAACGTTCTCTAAAAAAATAGATTGTAAACAAAAAATATATCATACAGAAAAATATCTTTAATTTCGTTTTTTGACAATGAGAAACTTTTTTTTTAAAACAAAAAACTCAGGTTCAAACTCTCCTCCTGTCTTTATGAATGGGAGTAGAAGTTTCTTCTTGTGTTCTGTTTAGGATTCAATTTCCAGTTCCTTCAAAAGTTTACTTTAACTCTATACTCAATCTGTACTCTGAAATTTTATTTAATAATTTTTTTTCTTTCTTTCTTTCCTCAATTTGAGTAGATAGGTTCACTTATCTAATTCCCACTCCACTCTGATCTTTGGAACAAGAGTAGAGGTTTTTCCTTTGTTCCCTGTTTAGGATTTGGTTTCTGGTTCCTTCTAAAATCTACTTTAACTCTATACTTTGAGTGTCTCCATTTGCACTCCAAAATATTATTTGTTACATTTTTCTCTTCAATAAGTTCTCCCATAGTCTAATTCACACTCCACTCTTGAACAGGAGTAGAGGTTTATCCTTTATTTCATGTTTAGGATTCAGTTTGCAGTTCTTGCTTGAGTCTTTATTCTCTGTAACTCCCATTAGCCCCTAAAAAACACACTGAGACAAACTGTAGGAAAATGTAGATAATAAAATTTACCATGAGTAGGCGTTACATTCTTACTAACAAGTCTAAGCTACCAGAGGAGACGAATGTTTGCAAAACTAAGCATCTCTTTTCCAGTAACTGAAGACTGATATTTTCATATTTTCTTTGAAATTTCGTACTTTCTCAAAGACAGAGCTTCAGTTTCATTTGGATAATTCCGGCCAATGCATGTTTTGCCAATATGAAGTCACATATAAATTTGAATAGCATGTGTGACCGAGGTAGGGGGGAGAGAAAGAGAGAGAGAGAAAAATTATAACGCTATTAAATATTTTCCTTACAAGACTCAATTATATTTTGAATTAAACATTAATATATTTATAAACTTGTGAACAAAAAATAATACATAAATAGAATAAATTATTCTGAATGGAAAATATTAAAAATCATGAACACAGTCATCGGAGGCCACAATTTAAACAATCTAAAGTATGCAGATGATACAGTGCGGATAGCAGACACAGAAAGGAAACTACAAGATCTCCTACAGAAGGTAGCTGAAGAGAGTAATAAGAAAGGACTATAAATAAACTGTAAGAAAACTGAATGCATGGTCATCAGTAAAAAGGGCAGCCCAATATGCCAAATACAGGTCGTGGATACTAGAATCAAGCAGGTACAAAAATTTAAATACCTGCTAAGTGTTCTAACAGAAGACGGAAAGTGTGACACACAGATCCGAAGACGGATTGGCATGGCAAATGAAGCATTCCAGAAGTTGAGTAAAGTATTAAGAAACAGGACAATTTCGCTAGAAACAAAGAAGAGAGTATTGGATTGCTGTGTGATGTCAGTTCTTCAATATGGTAGTGAATGTTGGACAATATCTTCGAAGATGAAGGAAAAACTTGAAGCAGCTGAAATGTGGTTCTACAGAAGGATGCTGCGAATATCATGGATCAAGCATGTGAGCAATGATGAGGTTTTGGAAATGATGGAAAACGAAAAGGAAATTAATAGTGAGCATCAGGAAGAGACAGCTGAAGTTTCTGTGACATGCCATGAGGAAAGAGGGCTTGGAGAACCTGATACATGGGAAAAGAGACAAGGGAAAGCAGCAGATAACCTATTTAAAGGATCTAATCAGGTTGATGATGGAACGAGGGTTGTGTGGTATAACAGAACAAGGTGTGCTAAGAGCCACCAGGGATAGGGAGATGTGGAAAGCCATGATTGCCTACGTCCTGAAGGGACAAGGCACATAGAAGAAGAAGAAGGTATTACATTCAGACTCCATCTCTCTTCCCAAATAAATCGCTTTTTTTATGTTATGCAGTGTTACAAACTCATGGGAAGTGGCAAGCATTCAATTGCTTCATGGGTAATAGCTGTAACTATATATACGCTTGGTGACTTATCAGTTACTTCATTTCCCTGTACGAAAGAGGTTATCTTCCTTTATTTTCCCTGGGGCTTTTTCTGGGAGGTTTTGTCTACTTATCTTCCTACCTCTCCCTAAAAGATTCTCTAGATGTGGGAGATTGTTATCTTTTTTTTCTTTTTCATAGGAGTGTTCTGCCAATAATTGTTCATTTTCAGAGTTTATACTGCTCTTGCATTTCACTTTCATGTTTGTCTTGCATTGACATGACCCATTCTCTTTCATGTTTGTCTTGCGTTGACATGACCCATTCTCTTTCATGTTTGTCTTGCGTTGACATGACCCATTCTCTTTCATGTTTGTCTTGCGTTGACATGACCCATTCTCTTTCATGTTTGTCTTGCGTTGACATGACCCATTCTCTTTCATTACTGTCAGACTCAATGCACATTTTTCATCGCTATCTTGCGTCTAACTTGGCCTGCATTCCCATTTTTTTCTGTTATCTTCATGTTCTGTCCATTTAGCATAATGAATCTTGCCTTGTATAGATTAGGTTCACTATTCATTTTATACAACGGTTTTTCATTAGTGGCATAAGACATAGTGGGGCCCTTTATTTTATTACTCATGACAATCTTCCAACATGTGGTATTGTCTTATTGATTAGCAACAATCTAGGAAGAAATGTTTCTTTTTTTTTTAATCATGTCACCCCAAGCAAGGCGGTAATGCCACAGATGTGCAGGGGACTACATAAGAGTAAAAAGATTAAGTAAAAGAGAGTGAAGAGGAAGACGAACCAGTAAAAAGGAGCAAGAGAAGGATAGGAATACAGGTGTGATGACAGTTGCAAAGGTGGAGAGAAAGGAAAGGATATACGGGGTAGTGAAAGAACTAGAGTCAAATAGTTAATAGATGAGTATTGACATTGCATTTAAATTCCTGGAGGTTGTAGCCGTCAGGAAAGCAAGAATATGGAAGCGAGTTCCACAGGCGGGAAGTGCAAGAGAAGAAGCTGCAGGAGTAGAATTGTCATCTGCATCTGGTTAATCTTCCATTGTAGACATATTTTCAGTTCATTTTAACTTTTCACCATCCTTTCTGCTAATCCGTTTGATTGTGAATAGTACAGCAGAATTTTATATTGTTTGCATCCGATTTTTTCAACCATTTCCTTATCACAGAACTCTGGAGCATTGTCAGATTCTAGCGTTTTTGGAATTCCATTTCCTGAAAATATAATCCTTAATGCATGCGTCACAGGCAAACGTCTTTTGTTGGAGACCTGTATTACTTCTGGCCAGCCTGAATAGGCTTCTACCAGTATTAGTAATAATCTCACTCCATTTACATGAACATAATCCATGTGTACACTGTCCCAAGGTGGGGTTTTTTAGGCCATATCCGTGTTTTTGTCTGTCTGAGGTTTCTTCTTTCAATGCACGTTTTAAACCATTTTTTTATATTTTTCTACATCTGTATAATTGTCTAGCAACCGACCTCTCCTTTGTGGAGATGTTATTTTGCAACGAACATGGTCTTGTATGCTTTTTATACTTTTGTTGCTGGCATTACAAATTACACCCTTTTAAACAGTTAATTTATGTTTAAAACATCTTTTTGCTCATGAGCAGTTGTTACACTTATTATTTTTTTATCTTAAACAATTTACTGTTCAGTATGGAATCTTGCTTCATATCATCAGCTAATTTTTCTATCGACAAAATATCAATTCCATTCAAGTGTAAAAAAGAGTCTACAAATTCTTCCTCATTTTTCTCACTTTTAGAGTATCAACATGCGGAGCAGTATTGCCTTTCACGTAATTAATATCAAAGTCAAACCCTATTAGCATCAAGTCCCATCTTAGAATTGTAGATGACATTACCTTAGGAAGCTTCTACCTAAGATTAAATATGAATTCTAACGGCTTATCGTTGGACCTTAGTAGAAATTTCTTTGCAGTCAAAAACTGACAAGTTCTACTTGTTTTCCATATGATGGCCAGTGCTTCTTTCTCAATATTTGAGTCTTTTGGACATTTTCTCAAAAGATACATTATAGGATCCTGAGCTAATATTCCTGAAATTGAGCGTTCACTTCTGTCAGTTGCTACTATTTACTTTCGAGGGTTGAATAATTTTGTTATCAGTTTCTTTGCCAGAAATTCCTTGAAATTTTTAAATGCCACTTGTTCTTTTTTTCCTAATAAATTCCATTCTATTTTTCTTAAGCAACTGAATTGTGGCTCTCTTGGCTGGTATTCTAAGCAAGTCTTTCCTTCTTGAGCTCTGTTTCAACATCTCACTGACATACGTTTCAGCCAGCAACTGTGAACGTTCTGAGTTTTTTCCCCCTCACTGGGGAAAAATTTGTTGCTTTTATATCTGTCCATGTACCCATAATCCGTTTGCGTCTTCCTGTTATCCCATAATGCATTGCACATTTTTAGTGTATAAAAATGCAACGCAAGTCCCCCCTCGTTCTTTTACGTTATCTGGCTGAGGACGGATTACGTCGGAGTGGTAAGTACTTTTCTTTTAACTTCATTTTAGCTGCAGTAGCTTTACACACTAAGCAAATACGGGTTCTCTTTTGGCAGGGACAAGGCAAGTCGCAAACAGTAGTGCTAGTCCCACGTTGTATCTCATGTCTGCCACAGCAACAAAGGTTCTCTTGTGGCAGATAGGAATTTAAGAATTAAAATCAACCTTCTTCACTTTTACAAAAATTCACAATGACATGTGAAATTCTGATTTTTCCCAAATAGAAAAAGGATTGACCATGTGCTTAAAAAAAAAGTTGAAACCGGATTTTGCAAGTAGATGTTAAATTGTTTTTTTAACTAATGTGAGTGACTTGCAAGACTAAAAAGACTTTAGTGATTGAGTGTGAAAAAGTCTAGATTAAAATAAAAGGACAATCAGTCAGATGAAAGCAGTGAGACAAAATTACTAAAATGTAACTTCAACTACGACAAACATTTTCTACAAATCTTGATACCTTTAACTTTCTCATAGAACTTTTAACTAATACTTATTCTTGTTATTCCTTCATTTTAATAAATTCCTATTTTAACATGAAAAATGTATATTTTTTCTTATATTATTCTACGCTATCCCACACATTCCACCCTTTTGCTACAAACCCTCTGTTAACCTTCTGATGATGATAATTCTGAATAAAACTTGTAAGTTGTAGGGAGTTTGGTTATGTATGACACAAGGCCGAATAAATAAACATGAACCATCTCCCTATGACAACTCTCAATTCAGAATATTGCTCTACATATCTTTAGAAATGTACAACTCCTAAGAAAGATTCCGATTCGTTTTTGTTCTTAGGTACTTCAATTTTTAATATTTTGTCAGTTAACAACTGGTATGATGATACGCTTTCGTTAGATATGGAATATCGCAAGTATATTTTTTAATCTTGTGCACACATTTTTTTCATTAATTTTTAATCCAGCATTTTTGTTCAAAATCATACTAGTTTTCTTTTTAGCTCTTTGTTATAAATAGCACCAATAAATATGTCATCCTGGTAGCATATTGTATTTTTTATATTTCTGCAAGTAACTTGAAAAAATGTAGTTTTTAATTCCTTACAGCATTCTTTTCCATCTTAACAAGCCTATTGCCATGTTTATTGTTGTGACTTCTTTAGAGCCTTCATCAGCAGGTATTTGACGGCATGCCAACTTCAGGTCAATTTTAGTGAATACTTTCATATCCACAAGAGAGTTCAAGGCTCATTTTACATTGGGAAAAGGATATGCTATTTTGTGATTTTTCTCAATTTTGTAATCACTACAAATGTGGAGATCCTTATCTTTCTTTCTTACAATTATTGATGAGGAAGTTCATTTGCTCCCTCCAAGCAAAACCTCTTCAAGTAGATCTTGTTCCAGTAATTTTTTAGCTTTTCTACAACTATTGGTAGCAGATGAACTAGTACTTATCTTGTTTGAAAATATGAAGAGAGAGACATTTTTGTTAGTCTTAATTTTGCATCATTGTTCTTAACATTCAAGTTTCTTCTGTCTTGGCTTCACTAATTTTGTCAAATTTATGTTCAACATCATTTCTTATAAAATTGAAACATGATAGTTTTTGCTATGATAATTGATACTACATCAAACTTATTTTTGGTTCCACATAAGCTTCAAAATAGCCTAATGTTTTTATTATGGATCCATCAAACTGATTCAATTGGACAAGGCTTTTCTTTAAACTTGGTTTTTCTAATTTCTTCCAAGGTTTTATGGGTATCAAAGTCACGTCACTTCCCATATCTAGTTGCATGTCCAGTAAAAAAAAATGATTGATTCGGATTTTAACCCGTTTTCATTCAATGAAAAGACATCATTCGTTTCCTCTTCATTTCGTTGAACCATTTCTATGTTTACCTTTTCGGATTTGCACATAAATTTAAAGTGAATCATTTTTAAAACTTTTTTGCATTTCTTTATATGCTGGACATTTTTGCTTTGCTTTTTGCTGCTTCAACTTAGAACAAATGCACATTATTCTGTTTTTTTTTGTTTGTTTGTTTTTTATCGTGTATGTATCCATTTCCTGCACCAGATCTGTAACTTTGTTGAATTAAATTTTGAAATCAACTCTTTTTGCTGAACAAATTCAACACGCTGTTCTAGTGGTAACTTTTGCAGTTGAAACTGCATTAAAGTCATTTGTTGATACACCTGTGAAGGTCATTGACTAATTTCATTTGAATCAAATCCTTTTTGATTGACTGGTTTTCCAATACCACTTTCTCAAACTCAAAATATTTGGCAACCTGTTTCACATCAAGAACATATTTAGGAGAGTTCATTCACTTTTTGACAAATGTTCATGAACTTAACTCACTCTGTGTTCACTAGCTTTTTCTTAAGTTCTATGTTTTTTACTATTAGGTGACTTATATTGTCAAATGTCATTTCCTCTGTTTTGGGTGTACAATTGCTAAAACTTTTATAATAGCCTAACAACCAGTAGTTGTCAAGAAATCAGCTATATGGTTTTCTCCTCCAACTGATGTTAAATCCTTCAGCTTTTTTGTTCTAGCTTTAGCTGCTAGAC
The DNA here is from genome assembly GCA_037127315.1 of Ascarosepion bandense. NCBI lineage: Eukaryota > Metazoa > Mollusca > Cephalopoda > Sepiida > Sepiidae > Ascarosepion > Ascarosepion bandense. Next base: position 1,368,005 of record JBBBDQ010001124.1, read on the forward strand.
TCCTAAGCCACACGTGTGTGTACTCCTAATTATCAAGTGATAATTGTTTATTTGGTCTCTTAAGTATCTGCAACCTCATCGTTATCTATTGTTACTGACTCATGAGGAGCTGCGAAGTGATATTTATTGCATAAAAATGTATAAATGTAGCACAAGGTCAACAATAGAGGATGGAAAGTCTTGTCTTCATCTGTCTTACACTTAAACTTAGTTAGCCACAATCATTAACTCAAACATACCATAATAATCATTATATCAAAATAAGTTTTTCTCGCCTGAATCTATCCTGCACATATATAAATCTACCATCTGCCCGTGTATCGAGTACTGCTGCCACATCTGGTTGGGTGCCCCAGCTACTCTCCTTGGGCTTCTTGACAAAATACAATGGAGAATCTCTAACGTGATTGATGCTGCAACTACTCTCTCACTGGTGTGATGTGGCTTCCCTGTGCCTCTTCTACAAATACTTTCATGGCTTCTGCTCTGATGAATTTAGAGCATTGGTGCCGCCTAGGTATGAATTTACACGGGATACTAGATTTGCAACTAGGTCAATCCTTTTACAGTAAAACAGTTAAGATGTAACTAATTTCTACTCCAACAGTTTCTTTTCTCGCGCTTCCTGCCTGTGGAATTCCCTTCCATGTGTCTGCTTTCCTGATGGCTACAATCTCCAGGAGTTTAAATGTAAGGTCAATAGATACCTCCTAACACACTAACTTGCATCTATTCTCCCAACACTCTCACCATCCCATCTACCCAACCCTCATTCTCGATATCCTAACCCATCTATCACCCTTCTTGTGAGTTTGCCTATATCTAACCATCCTTTCTCACCACTCTATGTAACCCCCTGCGCAATAGTGGTAGTGAAATGCCTTGCTTGGGGTGAAACGATTATAAAAAAACAAAAAAAACACATTCTTACTTACCATTCTTAATGCAGCCACTATAATATCTCAGAGACTTTTGATATCCTAACTAGCTCCACATCTAGAATTTGTCTGGGTGGGAGGAATAACAACTTTTAAAAATTTATATCCTTAATAAATATCTACACTGAAATCAAGATTCATTTACAAAAAACAAAAACAAAAAGAAACAGTATTAGCAATAAATTTCCTTCCTTTCCACTCCACTCTCCACACCTGTATTTTCATACTTTTTTTTTCTTACTCATTCTCTGACTCCCTTGTAACATGTTCCTCTTTCTCATCACTCACCTCTTATGTAACCCCCTGCACTCCAGTGGCAGTTCTACCTTGCTTGGCGTGAAATGATTAAAAAAAGAGCTTAAACTAAACTATTTTGGATGGGGATGCTAATGTTTAAACCAGAATTTCCATTAATCTAATGCCTAGCATTGCAAACACATCCAGTTTAGGAAAGAGATGAATCTCAAAGCTAAACATACCTGCACTGCCTTTAGAAGGGTGGTGGTAACAGATCTCCTAACATAACTTGGGTAGCCTTGCCTCCCCCACAAGAAGGAAAATGAATGACATTAGTGTGGCAGACAGAAATGGAAGTATAAGTAGTTGGTAAAAGATAATTGGGCAGATGTGTGCGGCATATATTTCAGCCCTCCCCTTTAATGAAAGATTCCTCCAAGACCACAGATGCACTGTGACCTCAGCTTTCTCTTACCCCTCCAACTAGTTTATTTTCAAGATAGAGATTAAACCAGATGCCAAGCATCTTGACCAACCCGTCTGTCAGAAGAAAAACCCAGGAAAAGAAACTTTCTTCCATGCATCAACAGATTTATAGTTAATCTTGGTCCCTGTCACCATCTCATACTCTCTGATTTCTTTGCCAACTTTGTCCATCTTGGCTCTGCTCAACGCAAAAACCGAAATGTCATCAAAAGTACCTGGCCAAGATTTTAGCACCAGGTATGGAAATTCCACATAATTTGGTATTCATCTTTAATTTGTGAAGGAAAGGCTCCAGTGCAATAACGTAAAATGAAAGCGGACAAGGTGGAGAGAAAGGGAAGGTTATACAGGGGAGGGGAGAGAGAAAGGGAAGGTTATACAGGGGAGGGGAGAGAGAAAGGGAAGGTTATACGGGGGAGGGGAGAGAGAAAGGGAGGGTTATACGGGGGAGGGGAGAGAGCTAGAGTCCAGTGGTTAGTAGATGAGTGGTTAGTAGATGACTTTGCATTTAAATTTCTGGAGGTCGTAGCCGTCAGGAAAGCAAGAATACGGGAGCAAGTTCCACAGGCAGGAAGTGCGAGAGAGGAAGTTGCAGGAGTAGAATTGTCATCTGCATTTGGCTAACCTGACTGTGAATGGGTGGGACCCAGTTGCCAGTCTGGTTGCACAAGTAAACACCTGTTGAGGAGGCATCAGTGACTTAAGCTCGTCTGAGCAGAAGCCATGAAAGGCTGAAAGTGACCTCTCCCACTTCTACTGATCTTATCCTTAATCACACCCCCCCTGGTGAAGTGTTGAGGTATAATAACTGGTTACTCTTATCTAAGGATGCCTGTTTATTAGGACAGCTAGTTAATCGCCATTGTGAACACTTTTGTTCAGCACCTACAGATCCCCCTGTGGTGTATACTGAAACTATGCAAAGCAGACCTTAGCTACAGTTTCTGGGAGAATTGTAAACAACAGTCTGAACAAGTCTCAAATCTTTGCTCGCCATGACTTTGTGCTAGCACAACCATTGACAGCTCCCAAAGGATCCTGTCTACTCACTTGTAACTTGGGTGACAAGGTATGGGTTTCAGAAACTTTTCAAAGGTGCCACATGCTGGGGTCACCTCTTTCAGACTGATAACATCAAGAAGTCACAAATTTCTGACAAATTGACCATGGTGAGATTCAAACTCAGGCCTCATGGTCAGAAAGCAAATGTGCTAACCACTCAGCCAAGCACTCATTGAAGTAGAGAACCCTCTTTCATCCAATGTCTGCTGGATGTTACCATAAAGAATAAAGGTCTTTGTCTCATTGAGGTTTATGCACCCAATGATGATGTTGAGCAGCCTGACATGTTTTGATGGATTGAGATGCTTTTGATGACATCTTGTCAGGTGGTTTTAGTGGGGAACTGGAATGACACCCTTGACCCTGACATAGATCATATAGGGTCAAATTCAGCTACTAGCAACCCTGAGATGAAACCATTTTGGAACTATTGACAATCTTGATCTTATCAATAAGTATTTCTAAAACGTTAGTGTAGACTTGAATGTATAGAGCCAACTAGGGTATGGTGGAATGTGTTTTCTGGTGCAGTGGATACAGACTCAAAACAACAAATCAGGGTGCCAAGTTCGAATTCCAATTGAATTCCTTGCATTCACTTATGCACAAATACCCATGGGAAAGGTATTAATCTATCTCTTCCCTCCAGTTATGGGTTAAATAGTAGAAGAGATTGGGTTCTATAGCCTTGCCTGGGAACCCGTCTACCGCAGAAAGCAATGGCAACTTACTGCAGGATAATCTTCTGCCCAGTCAGTCATGTCTCTTTCGAAATATGTCACTTAACTGACTGACTGAATAAAATAGTTGGAGACACGATTAAGGCTTCTACTGTGCATAAAGTGTGGAATCAGTTTTATATTGTTAAGAAGTAATAAACTGATCCCCCAAAATTACTACATAATAATATAATACATTTCTTTCTCCTCTAGCTATGAGTCAAATAACAGGACAGACTGGGTTCTATAGCCTTGGCTGGCAACCAGCCTACCACAGAAAGCAATGGCAACTTACTGTGGGATAATTTTCTGCCCAGTCAGTCATGTCTCTTTTGAGACATGATTGCCGAAAGTGTGTATCACGTATGGCACTTAACTGAGGGTATAGTGGTGCATTCTATTATATTATATACGTGTTTGAATTAATATTAATTTAAACGTTTTGTTAAATTTAACTGAAATAGGGTTTTTAATTTTTTATTATATTTTCCAATTTCAAAATAAGATATCTCATATCAGGATGTGCGTTGTGGTGCAGTGGATATCAGCTCAGAACAAGAAATTGGGGAGCCAAGTTTGAATTTCAGTTAAATTTGTTGAATTCACTTACTCGCAAATACCTTTGGGAAAGTTATTAATCTGTCTCTTCCCTCCAGTTATGGGTTAAATAACAGAACAGACTGGGTTCTATAGCCTTGGTTGGTCACCAGTCTACCACAGAAAGCAATGGCAACCTACTGCGGGATAATCTTCTGCCTTGTCAGTTATGTCACTTTCAAGACATGATCGCCCAAGCGTGCATCATGTATGGCACTTAACTGACTGATATCAGGATTGAAATTATGAAAAAAAGGGTCCAAATTCTTTTTTGTCTATTGTTTAAGTACTTCTAAATATCTCAGTCATTATCAAGAACTGAGTGTTGTCAGTATGGTAAAAAAGACTTTTAGGTCACTTTTAGATTACTGGAATTGGAATTCTATTCAGCTCAGAGTGACATGATATGTAATGATTAAGTGTAAAGCAGTTGTCTATATTTCTGGGATGAAGTAGTACTTACACTATTTACATTGTTCAGACTATTGTCCTCATCTTTACTGTCATGTTTATGACGTTTTGACCAAGAATTCAAATGCAAGATCGATACTCATCTCTTAACCACCTGACCCTAGTTTTTTCCTCACCACCCTGTATATCCTTTCCTGTCTCTCCACCTCTGCAACTGTAATCACACTTGTGTCCCCTCCCTTCTCTTCACTCTCTTCTATTTAGTGCTTTTACTCTTATGTAGCCCTCTGCACATCAGTGGCATTACCGCCTTGCTCGAGGTGATATGATTTTTAAAAAAATAACAAAAAACTGTCTTATTTTTGTTTGTGATGTGATGATCGATATGTGTACTAATCTAAACTTATTTATAAATGGAACTTTGTCTGTGTGTGTCCCCGCTACCTATAGACTCTGAAACGGCTGAACTGATTTTCTTGAAAATTTACACAGTTGTACTATAAGCATCTGCAAGTGTTCTTAGATAGGTTTTGTGTCTAGGTACCCCCGATAAATATTGATAATCAAAAAAATTAGATTATAGGAGTGGTCCGATTTTAATCAAATTTGATACCCTCCTAGACAAAGACATAAGAAACGATATTCAGAAGTTTCAAGGTTGCAGTTCTTACAATAGTGCAGAAAATCGATAATATATATATATATAAAAAAGGCAAGATGTTTGTGTGTGTGTCTTGTTTATCTGTCTGTATGTCCTTTATACAAATCCACAATTTATATCCAATTCTCACCAAACTTCACAAATATTCTTTAGGCTGAGTCTGAGCTCCAGGACCATGGATTAGTTTTAAGGCTTCCATTACACCCAAGCAATGCCAGGCTATGCTGCTAGTGTTTGATAAGTGACTGATTGACTCACAAGAGAGTTTTCTATGTCAATATGCTCATGCGTTTGTTTCTCCTGTAAACTGAGCAATGATTATTACTAAAATTAATTAATTTTTTATTATACATGTCAATTTCAACTGATCTTCATCAAAGATCTTTGTGAGTTAATCAGTTCACAAGAAGGTATCTATGCAGATGAAACTATTATTTACTCCCGTCTCTATAAGAAATCTGTCAAGGGTGACAAAAAAAACTTTGTTGATGCTCTCAGAAAAGACCTCCAATCTGTGATAGATTGGGGTAAGAAGTTGCTCGTTAATTTTAATGCTTTCATAACAAAGCTGCTCTCCCTTAACAACCATAGAGAAACTTTCCTACCTGCTTAACTTCTAGAAATCTAAACACTGTACCTCCTTGGCCTCAATCTCTCAATCGACCTCAAGTGGAACAACTACATTGAATCAATAGCTGCATCTACTGCTAAGAAGTTTGGGTCACTGTGTCAGGCCAGGAGTCTTTTTTTTTTTTGTCAGACTCCATCTTGCACATTTATGAATCTACCATTCTTTCATGCATTGGCACAAATGACAAAATAATTTGACCTTCTCCACCCATTCCAAAACAGAAGTGGTACCGTCTGTTTTGTCACCGGTATAGTAAGTGAGCACACCATACTAGTCGATGGACTCCTACAAGAGGATCTGCGCCTCATCCTCAACCCAACCCACTCCGTAAGTGACAGTGAGAAGGATTCAGCAAAAGGCGAATTGCTAATCGAGCCTGTAGTTAGCAATTCACACAAGGGCCCATCAAGTGACCCTGATAGCTCTGACAGTTTGTCTGAAAGCTCACCTGAAGAAGTTCAGATAATGCCCCTTCAGAGAAGCACCCGAAACAAAAAACCATACTTGTTGTTCCCAGGTCCACCCTGACCCGACGTGGTAGCACTTATTAGGATCCCAAATATGGGTATATAGTCTATCCCCAAACGGGGGTCAAAACTATAAAAACAGACTTTTCTAGAAAAATATACATTTTTGAAAGAAAAATATTACTAACAATACATTTTTTAAAGGAAAAAAATTATTACCATAACACATTTTTTAAGAAAAAAATTATTACCAGCAATACATTTTTGAATACAAAACTGGAAGACATCTTTAGTTTACAAAAATAAAATATAAAATAATAATAAAAAATTTTTCCATCTAAATCTGACTAAATCAACTTACTCACTACAACTGAAAATTTAAAAAAAAAATACCTAAAAAGCCTACTTTTTTGGCATTAAATAATCCACAGATGTTGATATGCCGTTAAACAAAACTTACTCACTCTACCCGAAGAGCTTTATTCTCTAGTGCCCCACCCACATGAACTTGCCCATCCTACTAGATTGGAAAACAGGTCCCACACTTTTAACATCCTAGTAGTCAAATGTAATCACTACTTCTACTCTATCAGTTTCTTCTCTCGCACTTCCCACCTGTGGAACTCCCTTCCATATACTTGCTTCCTTGATAGCTACAATCTCCAAAAGTTTAAGTGCAATGTCTATAACTATCTTCTATCTTCTTGATTTCAAACTTTCTTTTATCCTGTCTTTGACATTCTTGGTACTGTGTTCTCTTTTTCTTTTTGTTTTTTCTCTCACTGTAACCCGTACTGTGGCAATACTGCCTTGCTTGGGGTGAAACAGTTTCAATAAATTAAATTAAATTTTTGTCTACTAAGAAAAATTACACCCCTTAACAATCAACTTAAACTCAACTTCATATACAAGAACTTTGTTATAAAAAAATTTATAAATAAATAACAGCTTCAAATTTTACCAAAACTACTGGGAACTTTTTTCCTGTATTATCACTAAGACTCACTAGCAATGAAAGATTGACTCTAAGACACACACCATACATGCTATTCCACATGTCCACCATTTCAACAGACTTGGTTCATTTCTTCTCAGGTTTATTGGATAACTAGCAGTATAGCCCGGCGTTGCTCAGGTGTAATGAAAGCTTTAAAACTAATCCATGGTCCTGGAGCTCAGACTCTTTGGACGTTGGCATGAAAGACTAAAAAGCAATAGTTGTTTCCAGTTAAAGCAAAACCGTAGACTGAAAGAAAAATGAATGGATGTAAGTCAAATTTTGATTACCTGGTAATCATATCAAATAAGTTTTTTTGTCGTAAACTGAATTTTGAAGGCTAAATAAGTCCTCTGAGTAAATGGTATCATGGCTGAGTCTAAGAACTACAATTATACCTACTTAGAACCAAACCCAAAGCAAAAACTAAAATAAAAGGGCTGAAAAAAATACATACAGACAGATAAACAGACACACACACAAACATCTTGCCTTTTATATATATATATATATATATATTATCAATTTTCTGCACTATTGTAAGAACTGCAACCGTGAAACTTCTGAATATCGTTTTCTTATGTCTTTGTCTATGAGTGTATGAAATTTGATTAAAATCAGACTACTCCTTCTATAACCTGATTTTTTTGATTATCAAATTTCGATATTTATCAGGGGTACCTCGACACAAAACCTAGCTAAGAACACTCGCAGACGCTTATAAGTACAACTGTGTACATTTTCAAGAAAATCAGTTCAACCGTTTCGGAGTCTTTAGGTAACAGATACGCACACACACAGACAAAGTTCCATTTATAAATAAGTTTAGATTTAATGAAAAAATTTCTGATATTTAGGGTTGTTTAAAGTTAGTGGGGTCAAGAAATTTTCAGTGCCCTTTCAAACAAACCCTGACTTACAAAAGGTTTGGAGACTGAAAAGAGGATCATGAATTAAAATATTTTAAGTTTAATGAACTTAAATTTTTTTTTTAACCATCTCACCCTAAAAAAGGCAATAAAGCCACAAGGAATGACTGAGTTTTTTTTTTTATAATCATATCGCCCCAAGCAAGACATTTTACTGCTACTGTTGTGCAGGGGTTACATAGGAGGAATGGAAAGTTATGAGAAAGAGTGACAGGTTATAGGGAGTGTCAGGAAGTGGGTAAGAAAAGCATGACTGTGGCCATAAAGTGAGGGATCAGCTTATATATTGATTGTAATGTAGAATTGATCACTCACTTTATAACCACATTATAATAGTATAGAAATATTTTTTTTATAATCATATCGCCCCAAGCAAGACATTTTACTACTACTGTTGTGCAGGGGGTTACATAGGAGGAAAAGAAAGTTATGAGAAAGAGTGACAGGTTATAGGGGGTGTCAGGAAGTGGGTAATTGAAGGATGAGAATACTGATGAGAATGGAGTGGATGGAGAAAGGAGTATGAGAGAGAGGATGCAGGTTAGTGAGATAGAAGATGACTATTGACTTTACATTTAAATTCTTGGAGATTCTAGCTGTCAGGGAAGCAAGTAAACGGAAGGGAATTCCACAGGCGGGAAGTGTGAGAAAAGAAGGTGCTGAAGTAGAATTTGCATTTACAATTTATTGGTTTCACAGTAAAAGAGTGGGACCTAGTTGCTAATCTTGTGGCTCGAGTAAATTTATATCTAGAGAGCATCAGTGAGCTAAGTTCATCGGAGCAGAAGCCATGAAAGTATTTGTAGAAGAGACACAGGAAAGCCACATTGCGCTGGTGAGAAAGTGACTGCATCTGAGCTGCCAAGTCAGGATCTATTACATTACAGATTCTCAGTTGGATTTTTGAGTGTTAGAGAATACGAGAACAACTACTCTTAAGAAGAAAGGACAATAAAAGAATAGGAATTATGATATTATGATAACATGGTTTAAACAATTGTGAAGACATGAAGACACTTATTGATTTTCTTTTTTGCAATATATATTTGTACATTGTATCCATGTAAAACACACAAATACCCAAACTGAAAAATTGACATCTTTCTACTTGGTCTCATATTGTAAATAAACTTACAAAATGCAGTATTGCAGTTTACAAATAGCAAGCAACCAAGCAACATCTGAAATAATATTAATTTAATTTATTAGAAGAAATTTTTTCATCTTTGTTGCCTTTTACTGCAACTTTTAGATAATTATTATCTAAATGTTATTAATTAGTACGGATTGAAAATAAAGAATTAGCATTTGACAAGATTTGAACAAGAAAAAGAAGCTGGTTGTGAGTTTGAATTTCATTGTTTTAATCATTTCACCCTAAGCAAGGCAATAAAGCCACTACGATACAAAGAGTTACTGAATGTTAGATAATATTTTAAAAAAGACACTATTAAAAAGAGAACAATAAATGAACAGGTGTTAAGAACACAGCTGACATTGCATTTAAAGAAGATCAAACTTGACTGAGAAAGGAGGAGCCAGAAGAGTGTTCCAAAAGTGAAAAGTCTGAGAGAAGAAACTTTCAGCATAGAATTTACACCTAGCTATTATAACTGTAAAATGATGAGATTTTGCTGCCAATCTAGTCAGACAGTTGAGTGCCATATGTGATACACACTTGGGCGGTCATGTCTCAAAAGAGACATGAGTGACTGGCCAAAAGATTTTCTCATAGTAGGTTGCCATTACTTTCTGCAGTAGATTGGTTGCCAACCAAGGTTATAGAATTCAATCTGTTCTGCTATTTAACCCATAGCTAGAGGGAGAATTGACAGGTTAATATCTTTCCCAAGGGTATTTGCGCATAAGTGAATGCAGTACCAAACTAAAATTTATAAAGTCTGAATACCATAGGTGAAAGAACATGAGAAAAGTTGCCATGAAAGTATTTATAGAAAAGGCACAGAGAAGCTACATTATGCTGGTGGGGAGGGAACTGAATGAATTCTACCGTGTTAGTGACTTAAGATTTTTAATCTTAAAACGTGGCTAAAATACATACTAAATTATCACATTTTTTTTTATTAAGTGAAAGAAAAGCATAATTCACAATATATAATTAAATAGAATTAGTCACTTTATAAAATGACAAAGAAATGCTAATTGCTCTCAGGTGAAACCTTCATTTCAACAAGATCACCAATGTCTCTCTTGATTACAGAATAATCAAAAATTGAACACCCCTTGATAAAAAATATTCAATCATTTATAATGGCTTAATTAGTTTTCATGAAATTTATATCACTAAACGAACTACAGAAACTTGTGATATAAAACTTACTTTTTTCTAATATATAGAAGCAGTTCTTTGTGTTTGCTAAAATAGATTCACATAGATTTTGCAAAATCATTTGTATAATGTATGACACAACTGTCTTGGGAGACTGTTGTCATATCTGGTCAGGCGCCCCTGCTGTTCGTCTCAGTGTACTCAATAGGCTCCAAATGAGAATCTGTTATGTGATTGGTCCTGACCTGGCAGCACGACTCCAGCCACTTTCTCATTGGCAGGATGTGGCTTCCCTCTGCCTCTTCTATAAATATTTTCATGGCTTCTGCTCTGATGAACTTAGGTCACCGGTGCCCCCTCCACAAGAATTTACTCGAGCAACCAAACTGGCAACATGGTCTCACCCTTTTACAGTTAGATCAGCCAAATGCAGGTGACAATTCTACTCCAGCGGATTCTTTTCTCGCATTTCCCCTCTGTGGAACTCCCTTCCATATACTTGCTTTTCAGATGGCTATAACCTCCAGGAATTTAAATGCAAAGTCAATTCCCATTCCTGTGATCACATCCTTCTCTTGCCCTTTCTCTTTCACCCTCTGTAACTGGTTCGTCTTTGTCTTCACTCTTCTGCCTGAAACTTTAACTCTTTTATGTAGCACCCTGCAGATCAGTGGCAGTCCTGCCTTGCTTGGGGTGAAATGATTAAAAAAACAAAAAAAAATGCTGTGTAAGCTTGATTTACTTGGGGAAGATATTAGAATAATACAGAATTTATACAGGGAGCAATGTCTACATTTTTTTTTTTAATCATATCACCCCAAGCAAGGCGGTAACGCCACTGATATGCAGGGGGATACGTAAGAGTGAAGAGATTGGAAAAGAGAAAGCCGGAAACCACATCCTAAACAGGGAACAAGGGATGAACCTCTTTACCTGTTCAATAGACGAGGGTGGAGTGTGAACCGGGCGATAGTTTAGTCTATCTACTCCAATTAACATACAAATAGAAAATGAATTCACTGGATACTCAAAAGTAGAGAAGGGTATAAATCAAGGACGTGACTTCTCACTGGACTCATTGGACCTTTAAAAAGAGGCAGGGTTAGGGTTTCTACCAGGATTTATTATTGGCGGCCACAATCTTAACAGGATGTGATAAGCAGTTGACACAGTGTTGATATCAGAAGGTAACAAAGCAAATCAAGAAGAAAGGACTAAGCATCAATTGTATAAAAATTCAGAAGAACACCCCAAAATGTGAATGATGGATTGAAGAGGCCAAAATCAAGCAAGTACAACAATTTAAACATCTGGTCAATATATATATATATTGATATATATTTAATAAAGTAGTATCCTTGGTAATTTGTAAGGTAAATTCCACAGAGGACCGTAATTTGATGAGAACTTAATGTTAGAATTTAACAGATTATTATAATGAAAATAATTTGGAAGAATTTACAAATCCATTGGTGACCATTTATTCTAAAAATATTTTGAAGAGATATTGATTTTTTTAATAAAAATCATATTTCTTCCAAACAAGATGAATATTTTATTTTTTTTAAAAGAAATATAATTTTTATGAAAAATCATTAGCTCTTTAAAATATTCTCAAAATAAATTGTTACTAATGGATTTGTAAATACTTCCAATTTATTTTCATTATATATATATATACATATATATATATATATATATAGTCATCCACAGACAGATCTATTTTGCTGTATCACAGCTTATCAGTCCGGTTAGACATCCAACTGCTTTTAGCCAGGATTGAAACCCAACTATATTGACATCAGTCGGTGATTCTACCTCTGAGCTATGGGCGCTCAGTAAAAGAAGGCAGACTTTTCGCGTGTGATATACCAGGTAATCATATGCCAGTAGTTAGTCTTCTAATTCATTACTGAATGAACAATGCATAGATGCTAGAGTAGCTACTGTTTTTTCAAAGTCTAACATTCTTCGAGAGTGCTCAATCAGGGTATGGGAGTGTAGTCATCCACAGATAATACATATATATATATATATATATATATATATATATGCAAGTACATGCACATATATATAAACTAGCAGTATAGCCCGGCGTTGCTCGGGTGTCATGAAAGCTTTCAAACTAATCTATGGTCCTGGAGCTCAGACCCTTCAGATATTGGCACAAAAGACTAAAAAGCAATAGTTGTTTCCAGTTAAAGCAAAACCGTAGACTGAAAAAAAAAGTGAATGGATGTAAGTCAAATTTTGATTTCCTGGTATCAATATAAAATTTTCTGCACTATTGTAAGAACTGCAACCTTGAAACTTCTGAATATCGTTTCTTATGTCATTGTCTATGAGTGTATCAAATTTGATTAAAATTGGACCACTTCTTCTACAATCTAATTTTTTTGATTATCGATTTTCGATATTTATCGGGATACCTCGATACAAAACCTAGCTAAGAAAACTCAGACGCTTATAGTACAACTGTTTAAATTTTCAAGAAAATCAGTTCAGCTGTTTCGGAGTTTATAGGTAACGGATACTCACACACACAGACAAAGTTCCATTTATAAATAAGTTTAGATATGTTTCTGAAGCTAATAAAACAGTGCTCAATGTAAGAGCTATAATATACATATTATCCTACTTTTATAACACAACTCGGAGTTTCATACACTCTGCTATCATCAGGTGCTTATTATGAACTGTCCCTTTCGAGATTTGACTTTTCGGTTCTTACGCTTTTCATGGTAGTTATATGTTATAATACTGGGATGCTATTTTTAAATTGTACAATTTAATTTGATTTGGACTAAAACTTAAATATGAAATTGAAAAGTAAAATCTCATAAGTTAAATTAAAATTTGAATTAAAAGGTAGAATATTTTTAGGGCAGAGATTATACGTTTTGCACCTCTGGATCAAAGAGGATTACTCGTCATCTTTATTTTAGGGGAAAACAAAAGACTTTAATAGTAAAAAAAAAAATGTACAAAGTCTACATAGGAGAATCTATATTAATCCAAGTCAGTGTATTTGAGCAGATATTTATTTCTATGCTTCTATGTGGTTCTCGGTTCTCTTATGTTTCGTAAATTAGTTAATATTGACTTTAAACAATAGTTATAGGACCATTTCACAAGAAACAAAGAAGAGAGTACTGGATTGCTATGTGATGTCGGTTCTTCAATATGGCAGTGAATGTTGGACAATATCTTCAAAGATGAAGGAAAAACTTGAAGCAGCAGAAATGTGGTTCTACAAAAGCTTACTGGATATAAAGTGGGGGATCAGTTCCATATCACAATCAATATATAAACTGACCCCTCACTTTGTGACCACAGCAGTTTCTATACATTTATATTCATAAGATCCAAAAGCACAAGGATGCATTCCAGGAGCTGAGGAGAGTATTAAGAAACAGGACAATTTCGCTAGAAACAAAGAAGAGAGTACTGGATTGCTATGTGATGTCAGTTCTTCAATATGCAGTGAATGTTGGACAATATCAACAAAGATGAAAAAAAAACTTGAAGCAACTGAAATGTGGTTCTACAGAAGGATGCTGCGGATATCATAGAGTGAGCATGCAAGCAACGATGAGGTGTTGGAAAGAATAACAATGAAAAGAAAATTAATTGTGAGCATCAGGAAGAGACAACTGAAGACATTTAATGAAAAAGGAGGGCTTGGAGAACCTGATACTGACAGGCCAGATAGAAGGAAAAAGAGACAGAGGAAGGCAGCGGATAACATATTTGAAGGGCCTGATCAGGTGGATGATGGAATGGGGGCTGCGAGGTATAACAGGAGAAAACGTACTAAAAACCACAAAGGATAGGAAGACAGGGAAAGCCATGATTGCCCACGTTCTGAAAGGACAGGTCACATAGAAGAAGAAATACAATCCAAAGGAGGATCCGCAATGCAATCGGTCCTGATTTGGCAGCTCATCTTCAGTCCCTTTTCTCACTGCTGGGATGTGGCTTCCCTCTGTCTTTTCTACAAATATTTTTCATAACTTCTGCTTTGACAAGCTTCTTTCTTTGGTGCCCCAACCACATGAATTTACTCGTGCTACTAGATTGGCAACTAGGTCCCACCATTTTACTGCCAAAACAGTCAAATATAACGACCACTTCTACTCTATTAGTTTCTTTTCTGGCACTTCCTGCCTGTGGAACTCACTTTTACATACATGGTTCCCTGATAGCTACAATCCCCAAAAGCCTAAGTGAAACATCAGTTGCCATCTTTTATCTCCTTGATTCTTATTTTTTCTCTCCCTGTAACCTCCTGCCTACAGAGGCAGTTTTGCCTTGTTTAGGATGAAACGATTACAAATTTTTTTTAAAAGACAAAAAGCACTGCCTTCTCAAAATATTTCTGGCAATTACAAAACAACAACACAAACTCAGTTATTATCTGGTATCAGTCAGTTAAGTTCCATACGTGATACATGCTTGGGCGATCATGTCTCGGAAGAGACATGAGTGACTGGGCAGAAGATTATCTCGCAGTAGGTTGCCATTGCTTTCTGTGGCAGACTGATGAATTATATTATATTAATAAGTAGTAATTAGTGGGGGATCAGTTTATTACTTCATGACAATAGAAAACCGATCACCCACTTTATGCCCAGTAGAAGCCTTAATCATGTTTCTGTTATATTCAGTCAGTCAGTTAAGTGCCATACGTGATACATGCTTGGGCGATCATGTCTCGAAAGAGACATGACTGACTGGGCAGAAGATTATCCCGCAGTAGGTTGCCATTGCTTTCTGTGGCAGACTGGTGAATTATATTATTATATTAAGTAGTAATTAGTGGGGGATCAGTTTATTACTTCATGACAATAGAAAACCGATCACCCACTTTATGCCCAGTAGAAGCCTTAATCATATTTCTGTTATATTCAGTCAGTCAGTTAAGTGCCATACGTGATACACGCTTGGGCGATCATATCTTGAAAGGGACATGACTGACTGGGCAGGAGATTATCCCGCAGTAGTTTGCCATTGCTTTCTGCGGTAGATTGGTTACCAGCCAAGGCTATAGAACCCAATCTGTCCTATTATTTAACCCATAATTGGAGGGAAGAGACGGATTAATACCTTTCCCAAGGGTATTTGTGCGTAAGTGAATGCAAGGAATTCAACTGGAATTCGAACTTGGCTCCCCGATTTCTCATTCCGAGTCAATATCCAATGCACCACAATACACATCCTATGGGATATCATTGCAAAAAACAAATCTTATAAAGGAATAAGAAATAGATGTAACTTATGCATTTTACGAAAAACTTGTCATCTTAAAACATCTCACACTGCTGGGTCTGTATTCATATATGCAATATGTCTTTCACTTCTCGAAGTCAATTGCTGATGTTTAAGAATTATTGTTGAAAGTGTTTATCAAGTTTCTCAGAAGAATGGTGAAACTCCGGTTGTTGTGAATTCAGTTGACAGGGTTTGGCATTCTGGTCTTTTTCACAAGTGGAAAGGTTGTAGTATTTCTGGACAAATTTTTAAACTGATTCAGTCAAATTGGAAATTGAAAGTTGTCTTAAATGGCAATTCTTTTAGATCCTTTTGTTTTAATGTAAATGTTCTCCAAGGTTCTATCCTTGGACATACATTGGTCTTAATTTTCCTCAATGACGTTCATGATGTCACCTGTTCTCAACTTGGCATATATACTGATGACCCAACTATTTAATCCTGCCTTTAATATTAAGCTTGATTGGTTCAGTAAGGTCAAATTAGCAGCTGATCTCAAAAATGACCTACAATCTGTTAACTGATGCAAGGAATGGCTTGTTAATTTTAATGAAACTGCTTTCATTTAATCATCTGTGAGAACATATTTTGTCTTCCATCATAATGGCTGATGCTAACCTCCAAGAGAGTGACTCATTGGGCCATCTCAGATAAATGTTTTCCACTGACATGAAGTAGAAATATTCTGTTAAATCAATTGCTAGGTCTACTATTAAGAAAGTCTATTCTCTGTGCCATGCAAGACAATTTTTCTCACAGGAATCTATCTAAACTTATTTATAAACGGAACTTTGTGTGTGTGTGTGTCTATTACCTATAGACTTTGAAACGGCTAAACCGATTTCTTGAAAATTTACACACTTGTATTATAAGCATCTGCGAGTGTTCTTAGTTAGGTTTTGTGTCGAGGTACCCCCAATAAATATCAAAAATCGAGTTATAGAAGGAGTGGTCCGATTTTAATCAAATTTAATACATATTCAGAAGTTTCAAGGTTGCAGTTCTAACAATAGTGCAGAAAATTGATAAAATATATATATATATATATATAAAAAGCAAGATGTTTGTGTGTGTGTGTGTCTGTTTATCTGCATGTATGTCTGTATTTTTTCAGCCTTTTTATTTTAGTTTTTGCTTCGGGTTTGGCTCTAAACTATTTAACTACTGCCTTTCTGCTTCCTGCTTTCCTGCATGCTGGAAATTCTCTTCAGTCGTTCCTGTATTTAAGAATTGTGGTGAACCCTCGGATCCATCCAACTATCGCTCTATCAGTCTTCTACCAATATCGGGAAAGTATTCGAGGCTATAATCAATGCTGAAATAGTTAATCATCTCACCGTTCACAAACTGTTCTCCGACAGGCAATATGGATTCTGCTTTGCCAGGTTCACGGCCGACCTGCTAACAACCGTAACGGAGTACATGCTACAGGCCCTTGATGAGTCTGACAAGGCTCGCGCGGTTGCTCTGGACATCTCCAAGGCTTTCGACAGGGTTTGGCACTCTGGCCTCCTATGCAAACTACGCGGTTATGGTATTACCAGTCGCCTGCTTGACCTAATCCAATCTTTCTTAAATAACCGCAAAATGAAGGTCGTTTTGAATGGGCGTGCCTCTTCGTCCTACAGCATGAATGCTGGTGTCCCACAGGGCTCTATCCTGGGCCCGATGCTCTTCCTTATTTTCATCAACGACCTCCCAGATGAGATCAAGTCCCAAGTAGGCATCTACCCAGATGACACTACAATATACTCCCGCACCAGTAAGAAACCTGTCATGGCGGACAGACATAATCTCGCTGCTGACCATGAGCGGGATCTACACTCTCTGGTGAACTGGGGCAAGAAGTGGCTTGTCAACTTCAATTCATCTAAGACCAAGCTGTTGTCTGTCAACCATTACAGGCAACCTCTCCTATCTCCCATAAGCATGGACCAAGCGATTCTCCTGGAGAGTAATGCACTACGCCTCCTCGGACTTACCCTGTCCTCAGACCTCAAATGGAACCACCATATTGAATCCATAGCAAAATCTACTGCTAAGAAGGTTGGGTCACTATGTCGATCCAGGATGTTTTTTCCACCTGAATCCATCCTGCATATATACAAGTCAACCATCCGTCCGTGCATGGAGTACTGCTGCCATTTATGGTCAGGTGCCCCTGCCGTTCTCCTCAGTGTTCTTGACAGGCTCCAAAGGAGAGTTTGTAATGTGATAGGTACTGATCTGGCAGCTCGACTGCAGCCACTTCCCCACCGTCGAAATGTGGCCTCTCTTTGTCTGTTCTATAAATACTTTCATGGCTTCTACTCAGACGAACTTAAGTCACTGATGCCTCCTCAACAGGTGTTTACTCGTGCAACCAGACTGGCAACTGAGTCCCACCCATTCACAGTCAGGTTAGCCAAACGCAGACGACAATTCTACTCCTGCAGCTTCTTCTCTTGCACTTCCCGCCTGTGGAACTCGCTCCCATATTCTTGCTTTCCTGACAGCTACAACCTCCAGAAATTTAAATGCAAAGTCAATGTTCATCTACTAACCACTGGATTCTAGCTCTCTCCCCTCCCCTGTATAACCTTCCCTTTCTCTCCACCTATGTATCTGTCATCGCACCTGCTTTCTCAGCTTTCTATTGTTCCTTTCTAACTAGTTTGTACTCCTCACTCTTTTCTAATTAATCTTTTTACATTTATGTAGACCCCTGCACATCAGTGGCGTTTCCGCCTTGCTCGGGGTGAAATGATTAAAAAAATAAATAAATAAATAAAGTAGGTATAATTGTAGTTTTTAGTCTCGGCCATGATACCATTTACTCATCAGATTTATTTAGCCTTCAAAATTCAGTTTACAACGAAAAAAACTTATTTGATATCGATAGCAGGAAATCAAAATTTGACTTATATCCATTCATTTTTCTTTCAGTCTACGGTTTTTTAGTCTTTCATGCCAATGTCCAAAGAGGACCATGGATTAGTTTTAAAGCTTTCATTACACCCGAGCAACGCCAGGCTATACTACTAGTCTTACATATTTATAAGTCTACTATTCATTCTCGCTTTGAATATTGCTGTCACATCTGATCTGGTGCATCTGCTATGTATTTATAGATTTTTGATAGAATTCAAAGAATCTGTAATGTTATTGTCCCTGATCTGGCATTTTGGCTTCAGTCACTTTCTCATCAATATAACATAGATTCCCTGTGCCTTTCTATATTTTCATGGTAATTGTTCTGATGAACTTTGTTCTGTTGTACCTACAACATATGAATTTAAGCGCAGTACTAGATTGTCAGAAGGATATCTACATTTTATAGTTGACATTGATAAATGTAGCCATAAGTGCTATGCTAACAGTTCTTTTTTTTTTGTTGTTGCATTTCTCACTTGTGGAACTCTCTTCCAGCTTCTTGCTTTTTACTCATCTTTGATTTCCATATGCAATATCAATCATCATTTTCTGTCTTCTTAATTCCTGTTCTTTTATTATTCTCTGTCTTTAATAGAATATACATATATAATATATATATATCCGAGTGAATAAGGAACGAAGAAAAAATTTACAATGTCCAAAACATTAATTTAAAACAGTGCCTGATATATAATATATAGAGCTGTGAATATTTATTATAAATTATATTTTAGAACATGTAGAAATGTTTGGGATAAAAAAAATTTGTACATGTTCTAAAATATAATTTATAAATATAATTTATATATATATATATATAAATAATTCTGTATGTGTGTGTGTGTGTGTGTGTGTGTGTATGAATTAATAAATATACACATGAGGGCACACACATATGTAATATTATTATTCAGGTGTTAATAAAACAGTTCTCAATGTAGTATGAACAGAGCTCTTAGGATAATATATATATATATATATATATATAATTATCCTATGTCGATGAGACAACTTGGAGTTTCATGTGTTATGCAATCATCAGGTGCATATTACCAACTGATCATTTAATAGATTTGAATTTAGGTTCACTCAATGTGCATGGGAGTTAAATCTTATAATGTTAGGTTACTGTTATTTAATATATCATAAGTAAAATTTAAATAGACAAAAATCACATGAAGATAAAAAATAAAAATTTTAAATTAAAATGCAAGGAGAGGAAATCAAAACGTGTAATTCATAATTATTAATAATAATATTTGTGAAAGAAAGAAGGGAGTGAGAAAGAGTCAGATGTATAGAGGAAACTGTATCATATAAATATGATACAAATACTTTTGTATCTGTGTGTGTGTGTATATATATATATATATATATATATATATATATATATGTATGTAACTGAAAGTTCAAATTTAATTAAGGAAATATATATTAGAATAGATTTTTTTATCAATCTGACATTTATTACTTCAAAAATGATTATTAGTACTCATATATATATATTATTATATATATATATATGAAATATACATTGTATCCTATGATTTTAGCACTGCTGTAGACATAGGATACTATGTATATTTATTAACATATACTTAATAGGTCTGTTATATTATATTGAGCTGTTCTATTAACACCAGAAAAATATTTAAATACATGTGTGCACCTGTGTGTTTAGCCATATATGTATTTATTGATATCCACACACAAACACACATTATATATATATATATGAGTACTAATAATCATTTTTGAAGTAATGTCAGATTGATAAAAAAATCCATTCTAATATATATTTCCTTAATTAAATTTGAACATTCAGTTACATATATATATATATATATATATATATAAATATAAAGAGAGAGATAGTAGGATAATGATAAAAATTTGAGTGACCAAAATAACAACAACAATAATAATTATTAACAGAAGTTATGTTAAGAATTTAAATTTTTGATTTCTTCTTTCTCAACAAAAAATAAAGTTTGATATTTTGGGGAAGATATATATGTGTGTGTGTGTGTGTGTTTGTGTATATATGAACCAGAAGATAGATCAACAGGTGAGTCAGTGAACTGAAAGACCTCTATGTAGGCAAATAGATGGATAGACAGGTGAGTCAGCTGACTACAAGACAGACACACAGGTGAAGAGATAGACACGAAAAGAGACAGACAGGTGAGTCAGTAGACAGACAAACAGCAAACACATCAGTGAGAGATCTTTCGGGTGGAACAACTGAAGGCAGATAACGGCTGTATACTGAAAAAGATTAAAAAAAAATAAAAGAAATCAGTGTTTTATTTAACAACAAAGCAAACGAATGACATCATCATGAGAAATACTTTCTACATTTTAAACCAATATTCTTTTCTTTGCTTTTAATATTAAAATGTTTATTTAAAAAAAAAATATATTCATATTGTCCCAGAAAATGCTAATTGAACACTTGATTCTATTGTATATGCACAGATAAACCCGTAGCTCTTAGTTTTTCAGTTGGATTCTTTGCATTCACTTACGCGCAAATACCCTTGGGAAAGGTATTAATTTGTCTCTTACAGTTATAGGTTAAAAAATAGGACAGATTGGGTTCTATAGCCTTGGTTGACAACCAGTCTACTGCAGAAAGCAATGGCAACCTACTGCGGGATAATCTTCTACCCAGTCAGTCATGTTTTTTTTGAGACATGATCGCCCAAAGCATATATCACATATAACACTTAACTGACTGAATAAAAGCCTACTGTAGGATACATCTTCTGCCTAGTTAGTCATGTCTCTTTCAAGACATGATCACCAAAGCATGTATCATGTATGGCACTTAACTGACTGACTGAATATAATAATTGGAGACATGATTAAGGCTTCTACTGGACATAAAGTGGGGGATTAGTTATATATTCTTATGAAGTAATAAACTGATCCCCCACTAATTACTACATAATAATATAATACATCTCTTCCCACTCTAGCTATGGGTCAAATAACAGGACAGGTTGGCAACCAGTCTACTGCAGAAAGCAATGGCAACCTACTGTGGGATATGTCTTCTGCCCAGTCAGTCATGTCTCTTTCAAGACATGATCACCCAAAGCGTGTATCACGTATGGCACTTAACTGACCTACTGACTTGTCACTTGTCAATGCACTGAATTCAGTAGTTAATATCTTGATAGACTGAAAGTTTCAGAGTAAAATTTAGTTACTACCTCCATGTCAAGCTACACACACACACACACAAAGCGATGGATAAATGGTTACAATTCTATATTTTTAATTTTATGCATAATCATTGTTTGTTTTTTATTTTGTTGACTGCACAGTATAGTAAGGTCAGTTGGGCACCATCTGTAAGAAAAAGAGCACCATGATGCATTTCACTCTGCCAGAAATTTGGGAACTACTGCTTAGTATTCATAAAGGAAGCTTTGATACAAACGTTTCAGAGTGCTTCACTGTCAATCTGAGGATGTGCAGAGAATTTAAAAAGAGTTGAATGAGTCTAATGGTGATTACAAAGGTGTTTGGAGTGATCATTAGTGATGGCCACATTATGCCTCGATTAAACTTTCAACAGGTCCTCAGACTTAATATGGAGGCTTACATCAAGTGCCTTTGGGAGGTAGTGTTATTCTATAACTATATCTAACAGCAGGACTCTGCACCATGCCACGCAAGCAGGAGAATCCAGCCATGGCTGTCAGACAATTTCTGCAACCACATCACCCCTTATATTTGGCCACCTTACTCCCCAGACTGCAACCCCCTTGATTATTACGTGTGGGGTGCAGTTCAGTGAGAGAGCAACAAAACTCTTTTTAGCACCAAAGATGAACTGAATATAAGAATTATGGCAGCTTTCACTAATTTCAACAAGGATACCATCCAGAAGAGATGCAGGAGATTCCAAAGTCATGTGGAGGCCATGGTTGAAACCAATGGCGATTATATTAAATAAATTTACTCTTTAGTATTTTAAGATAGTTTGGTGTAATTTTGAGAAATATATCTGTTAGAATGAGATGTCAGTGTTATTTGCATTTCTGTGTTATTTTTATTCATCCATCACATTCTGTATTGATTCACCCTATATATATATATATATATATATGAGATCTGTCCGCAAAGTAGTCAACCAGTCAATTCCAATAAAAAAATAGCCCTCTGAAAGCAATGTCATCTTTGTCTTTTGAAAATACTCCCCTTGGGGCTTCACATACTTCTCCTAACATCCTTTTTTAGGGAATAAATTTTTAATATAATCTCCTTCCTCATAAATACGCTTAATCTAATGAAGAATCTTGATTATTATTTTTTTAATCATTTCACCCCAAGTAAGGTGATAATTTTACTAAGATACAAGGCCCAAAGGCCACTAAAAGTAGTAGGTTAAAGTTCAAGAGTCACTGCATATATTCTGTGGAAGATGACAGTTAACCTGAGACTTGAACATGTTCACATTGTAGTGATGGAGAAGTAACTACTTGAAAGTTGGTTCTGCAAAATAGTGTTTCATGGAAGGAAGCTGCTTGAGTAAAACTTAATCTCACCAGGATGATATGAACGAAATGTGTGGGGTTTGCTACAATGTGTGTGGCATGGTGAAATAGCTGTGAAGGTTAGAATTGGTGGAATTAATCTGTGTAGTTCATCTGAACACTAACCTATGAAATAGCGATAGAGCAGTGAGATGTTTGAGACATCTCATCTGTAAGAAAGGGGTTGCAAAAGGTAAAAATAATTTGTTGTTTACAAAGTCATGGAGACACTTTTGAGCTCTAACAAGAGTGGGTTCTTCACCTAATACAAAGCCCAAGAACCTCTCAAGTTAAAGGATTACTAAATGAGGTTGTTATAAGGGCATATTAGGAGAGTAAGGAGTGTATAGTAAGAGGTTAAAATTGCAAGGATTTTCAAAGATTTCTCATGGAGCTAAAATAAAAGTGAAATATGTAAAATCTATCATACACACACACACACACACACACACACACACATAAATATATTTATATATATATATATATATATATATATATATATATATATCGATTGTTAAATTACAAAGTTTTCAGTCATAATAAAATTAGACCAGTGCACATTTGTATTAAAGTGTTCAATACAATTACATTGTAGAACTTTTGAATATTTTTCATTTGTAAACAAGTTATTACACGATCTAGGTTTCTACCATGAATGGTGTCTTCAGGTGATTTTTAATAACTGATTTTACTGTTTTCCCCCTTTTTTTTTTAAGAATGCTGACGTAATGGTGGGTTTTTTTTTAACATTCATGTGGCAGGGAATTTTTGAACGTGCAATCTTTAAAGTTACAAGAAATTATAACGTTATAAAAATTCCCTGCCATATGAGTGTTCAAAAAAACCATCGTTACATGAGCATTCTTAAAAAAATAGATAAATGATAAAATCAATTATTGAAAATTGCCTGAAGATACCAGTCATGGTAGAAACCTGGGTCGTGTAATAACTTGTTTACAAATGGAAAATATATATGTACATCAATTATTTAATGCTTAGTTTTTGGTCATAATATGGTTAGACCAGTGCACATTTGTATTAAAAGGTGTTCAATACAATTATAGTGTAGAACTTTTGAATATTTTCCATTTTTAAACAAGTTATTACGCGACCTCGGTTTCTACTATGAGTGGTGTCTTCAGGCGATTTTTAATAACTGATTTTACCGTTTACCATTTTTCTTTTAAAGAACGCTTATGTAACAGTTTTTTTTTTTAATGCTTACATGGCAGGGAATTTTTGAACATGCAATTTTTAAATTAAAATGAATTATGGCGTTTTTATCTATGGTCGTATGAACTTAAGAGTTATTTCTTAGTATGGATACACTTAGTCATAATTTCCATTCAACAGTTTTTGTTTGGGAATAGCATAATCTCTAACTTTTCTTCTTGGCACAGCCTACATATTTTGCCATCGTTGTAAGGCTTGGCTGTTTTTACAATACTCCATGTTATATCTGGGTCTTTTCCATATTTTGATTTTAATTTCCACACATGGCTAGTCAATTTTATGCAGTTTTTAATTTTTCTATTTTGAATGTAGACCGGTGATTAAACCACCTGGTCTTAAATGTGCCTAATAATAGATTTGACATGTTTCACTTTATATATATATATATATATATATATATATACAATGATGTGAAGAAGAGACAGGAGATTTACTGTTCCTTAGTGTTTATTTTTAATTTCACAGTGCTCAATACAATAGTAGTGCTAAATATTATTGTAATATAATTAATTCAACTTTTTTGTGACACAGAATTTTCCATGTTTTGACACCATTTTTTTACTATGACTCCATCTTCAAGAAATCATATTTGGAGTGACTAACAGAAAATTTTCCTTCCAAAAGTGAAAGGTTTTTATACTTAAAAGGTATAAAGAACTTCTTGTTAGCAGCATCGTGTATAGAAAGATTGATTCTCTTTGAGGACAATTGACTGAATATAATTAACAATATTTCCTTCCATTATCATAAAATTATCATCATTCAAAGACATTTGGATTGGATAGTAAAAGAGAGCAAGAATACAGATAAAGTATTAGTCAAGTCTGATAAAATCAGCAACTTTCACAAACTATCAGTGAATGATTATAATTTGCTTATCATGAAGGACTAAAATAAAAATTATAAGATGGTTATTTAAATTTAAATATGATAAAATCCATAAATAAAGCCATTAGACAAATAACTGAAAAATTTAAAATCAGCAACAGGGTTGGAATAGTTACCAAAAAAGATTTCTACATAACCATCAAGAACCGTAAATTCTATTCCAAGGTAAATTCATCAACAAGAATTATCAACTCAACCAGACCCAAAATTGAAAGAATTAGTAAAGAACAATACTTGAAAAAATCAACTTAAAGATCAAGAACTACCTGGAATTCAACCTATGGAATAATACCAAGGATGTTACAAATTGGTTCTCAAGGATTGATGAAAAAACTGAGTGTACCCTTAGTTAATTTGATATCAAGGATTACTACTCATCAGTAACAAGAGAACTCTTTAAGTCTGCATTAGGTTTTGCTAAAATCTATACAGGCCTAACAGATGAGGAGTCCAACATCATTTTAAATGCAAAAAAAAACCCAAAAAACTGCTCATCCATGTGAAAGAATAATGGATTAAAAATACTGATAACTTTGACATAACAATGGGGTCACTCAACTCAGCAGAATCCACAAACCTCATAGAACTATTCGCTTTATATAATCTAACTGCATTCTAAGAAATTAACATTGAAGATATTGAATTGTATAGGGACAATGGCCTTATGGTAGTTAAGAAACCTACTAATTTTAAAATTAATACGATTAGAAAACTTAAAAATAAAGTGTTTAAAAGCTTAAATCTAATAGTACTTATTTGCCCTAAAATAAAAATGCCCTGCTATTAAATATAATAATAATGAAAAATAAATAATAAAAGAAATCATAGTAGAAAAATCATTTCAATCAAATGGTTAAAAGCAATTTAGGATAGAAATTACTACAACTAATCGACAAACACTTCCCACAAAATAATACACTTAGCAAAATTTTATAATAAAAACACCTTAAAATTAGGATATTGTTGTCATGATAATTTGAAAAGAATCATAAAAAAACATAGATAAAAAATACTAAACAAGCATTCAGACCAGGAACAAAAAAATAAAACAAATAAAATTAAAAAGAATGATGACAGATTTTGTAATTGTAGAATTCAGGAAAACTGTCCATTAAATAATAAATGCCTTGCCAATATTTACCAATATCTCATTGACAGAGAATCTATATCTTAAAAAATTTTACATTGGTAGCATGAAGAATAAATTTAAGCTAAGGTAGAGCCAGTACCTTTATTTCTTTAAGAATAATAATTGCAGAAACCAGACCTCTTTAACTAGATATTACTGGCACTGAAACTAATAAAACCCCCATGGTAAAATAGAAAATATTAACAAAAAAAAAGACATGAACATGTAGGTCTTTAAATGACTGATGCACTTTGTGCTTACATGATAAATTACATGTCAGATGTATAAAAAATAAAGATTTACTAAACTTTAGAAATGAAATGACTGCGTTCTTTAGACACTGTTTAAGTGTCACATTAAATAATTAAAATTTAGAAAAAAATAAAGAAATGTAGACATTAACATACATAACAAAAATTTATAAAATAATGAATAAAAAACTATATAAAATAAATTTTTACTATGGCTTTATTCAAACAAAAATAGTTTTAAAGAGTTAAAAAAAAATAACAAAATGTTCAATGGGTGCAAATAATATAAAAATAGATGGTAGTAGTCATATATATAAAAAAAAAGAAATAGCAAAAACTTGATACCCTTTTAGCACAGACACATTAAAAATAAATGACCCTGTAATTTGAGAACCTAATTAGAAGCTACTTAAACCTTTTAAGCATAAAAAATTCTAGCTTTTGGAAAATATTTTTCCATTAATTACCCCAAAAATGATCTTGGAGATAGTCATAGTATAAATATGATTCCGAAACACATGAAATTCTATGTTGCAAAAATGTTAAACTAATTATATTACAACAATATATATATATATATATATATATATATATAACATGCAATGTAGATATAGAAGAATCCAAAAGAGTATCCTGTACATAAAGTGGTAAGATAACTCTCTAGGAGAGCTCTAAATATATATGTATATAAATACACACAGAGCAAATATATATAAAAATTAAAACAAACACGTTATTCCATGGTTAAGGGAAGTATAGGCCTATTTCAGGTGAACCTTCATCAGCTTCTGTCTTTATTGTACGGAAGATTTTATATGAATAAAGCTGGAAGCTGAAGAAGGTTCACCTGAAATAGGCCTATACTTCCTCTTAACCATGGAATAACGTGTTTGTTTTAATTTTTACATATATATATATATATATATATATATATATATAGGTAATGATGTCAAATCCTTGAATGGAAAGGATAATCCAAATAGATCTGTTCAATATAAATTATTAAAAAGAAAGGTCTGTACAGAGAACTTTATAGATACTATACAGAACAATATTATATACAAAAAGAAAAACTTAACATGTAGTCTTCAGCAGTCATAAATTATAATTTATTTCAATGGGTAAGTTTTTGGTATCCGTTTCATCAGAATGCACTTTTCAAATAATTTAATTTTATCAGAACATTCAAAAAACAGGACATGGCATGACCCAGAAAAAAGAAAAAAAAGATTTTTCCTTGGTTTTACAAAGTTGTTGTCATGAATTGCAAGGAAAAAAAAGGTAACATTCTGACAAATGTATTAATGGCAAACATAAACAGATTAATGGTAAAATCAACGTATACAGATATATGATTTTGCAGGTACATATCTCAATTTTTTCCTTTTTCTATACAGTAATAAATTAGAACACTCTAACTACTGGTGCATGATAGATCATACGCTAAAAGTCTGCCTCCTTCTACCAAGCACCCAAAGCTCAGAGCTAGAATCGTTGACTGATGCCAATTTGGTCAGGTTTCAATTTCAGGTAAAAGCAATTAGATGTCTAACCGTACTGATGAGCTGTGATACAATAAAACAGCTCTTTCTGCGGATGACTATATATAAAGTATCTCACACTGAGTTAAAGTGTACAGACATAAAATTTATATTATTATCAATAATTATAGATTTAGTTCCTCACTGGTAGCACACATCTGAGTTTCATGAACAATGCAATTGTCATGTGTTGATTGACAGTAAGATGTTGCTCTGCACAGTCTGCATGCTCCATTGGGTGCATGCTCCATTGGGTGCATGCTCCATTGGGTGCATGAAACTTAAAGAAACAAGTATCATTGTGCCAAGCAAAACAGTGAGGAACCTAAGAAAAAACACATTTAGAATTGGACGTTGGATTGTATGAACTATGACATATGTATCTGATGACCTTCACAAAGTCAACAGGTTCTGGGCATGACGGTAAACTGCATCTGGCAGCAAGGCCTCTGATTGGGAGGTTGTGGGGAGCATGGAATCACCTCTTAATTGCTGTTGTTACCAGGTCCACCCTGACTCGGAGTGATAGCACCTGTTAGGGTCTCAGCCATGGGTAAATAGCTAACCCCAAAAATGGGGTCAAAACACTATGAAAGTATAAAAATACTTTTATAGAAATATTTTTTTCTTTTAATCATGTCACCCCAAGCAAGGCATTTTACTGCCACTGTTTTGCAGAGGATTACATATACATAAAAATAGACTTTTCTAGAAAAATATATATTTTTGAAGAAAAAAAAATACCAGCAATACATTTTTTAATACAAAACTAGAAGACATCTTCAGTTTTCTAAAATAAATAAAACAAAGTTTTTCATCAAAATCTGACTAAATCAACCTTATCACTAAAACTAAACATTAGAAAAATGCCTTAAAATTCCACCCTTTTGGCATTAACCCTCTAGGGCCATTTGTATCATATTTGATACAGTATTTCCCTATAAGGAAACATTTGGTATTTCTCTATAAGGAAACATTTGGTATTCATTGACTGAGCAGTCAGTACTGCTTTCATTTGAAATTTATAAAATATTTCTCATAAAAAATTTTTCAGGAAAATATTTCTTTCAAGGCTTGTTTTCATACTGTATCAAATATGATACGAATGGCCCTAGAGGGTTAAATAATCCGCAGAGGTTAATATGCTGTTAGACAAAACTCAAACAAAATTAACAGCATCTGCAAAATAGCAGTGATTAACCATGAACTGCTTTGGCTTCAAGTGGATATTGCGGCACTTCAAAAGACATGGTTTCCAGAGTTTGGAACCCATTATGAGAGAGAGTACACTTTCTTCTGGCGGAGAAAAGGCAAAGCTGAAAAAGGAGAGGGCTTTGCCGTGAAAATATCATTGTTAAAGATGGTGAAACAAGGATGAATCAAAGCAAATCTAGTCACTTTGACTGTCTACCTCTGATGGAACTGTCAACCTTGTCAGCATTTATATACCAACTCTATACTCCTCACAAGACTTCTCAATATTTCTGAGATTATTTACTTTACTGACTGAATGGTTGTCTAAATCTTTATTGCCATATTCCTAATTTTTCAGCCATTGTGTGCTCCAACCATTTTAGGGTGAAAAGAAACATGACCCAGTGCATAAAAATGTTGGTTAGATTGACTTTTTTTTTTTTTTTTTTTTTTTTAATCATTTCACCCCAAACAAGGCACTTAACTGCCACTGTTGCACAGGGGGTTACATAGGGGAAAAGAAAATGATGAAAGAGTGGTGAGGGGGGTTACGTCGGGGAAAATGATGAGAAAGAGTGGTGAGGGGGTTACGTCGGGGAAAGTGATGAGAAAGAGTGGTGAGGGGGTTACGTCGGGGAAAATGATGAGAAAGAGTGGTGAGGGGGTTACGTCGGGGAAAATGATGAGAAAGAGTGGTGAGGGGGTTACGTCGGGGAAAATGATGAGAAAGAGTGGTGAGGGGGTTACGTCGGGGAAAGTGATGAGAAAGAGTGGTTAGGGGGTTACATAGGGGAAAATGATGAGAAAGAGTGGTTAGGGGGTTGCGTTGGGGAAAGTGGTGAGGGGGTTACGTCGGGGAAAGTGATGAGAAAGAGTGGTTAGATATAGGAAATGTCAGAAGGAGGGTGATAGATGGGTAAGGATACTGAAGATGAGGGTTGCATAGGTGGGTAGAGTGTTTGAGAGAATGGGTGTGAGTTAGTGTGTTAGGTGTCTATTGACCTTACGTTTAAACTCCTGGAGATTGTAGTTGTCAGGGAAGCAAGTATATGGAAGAGAATTCTACAGGTGGGAAGTGTGAGACTTGACTCAAAGTTCAGTACCTGGTGACAGCAGTGGCATACAAAACTTTAAGGGAATAGTTAAAACATCTGGAAGTTGCATGACTAATGGAATGAGAACAATCTACTTCAGTGATAAAAAAATAGTGTTAGGTTCAAAATTCAAATCAATTGAAGAAGGTCAGACAATACAACAGCCGAAATGTTGTGAATATAACAATAAAGATGAGAATAACAGTCCAAACAACACATCAAAGATGAGTTTTATTATCACTTATCAAAAAAGATACAGAAGGAAGAACAGTTGCTAATACTTTCCAACCTGATAATGACTTATGGCCTAGCATGGCATGGAGTTGGTAAATGAGCTTGAGCTCCGTGTGTTTCACAAGCTATGCATCAGCAACACATACTTCCAGGTCAAAGCCTAGCACAAAGTCTCTTGGTGACAACCCTGCTCTAGAAAACTGGGATCAGCTAGAGCTGATCCTCAAAAACACAGTAACTAAGAAACGTGAACATTATGCGTCCCTTTTAGAGTACCAACTTTGACATGGATCCATCTCTGGTTGGCTGTAAACTCTGACGAAGATGCATTGATGCCAAGCCTCCAGGCAAATGAGATATGTGTTGTGGTGCTGTGAATATCAGATTGGAATGAGAAATCGGAGAGCCAGTTGAAATTCCATTCAAATTCATTGCATTCACTTACGCACAAATACCCTTGGGAAAGGTTTTAATCCATCCCTTCTCCCTCCATTTATGGGTTAAGTATAAAAACAGAATAAGCTCTATAGCCTTGGTTGGCAACTAGTCTACCACACAAAGTAATGACAACCTACTGTGGGAAAATCTTTTGCCCAGTCAGTCATGTCTTTTTCGTGATATGATTGCCTAAGCACGTATCACATACAGCACTTAACTGACTGACACCAGGCAAACAGAGTATCAATGCTATCACAATCCAGAACTCAGCCAAATGTGTATTTTTCATGAAGTCTTTGAAAGACACCCTCTTTGCAAACCCACCTAAAGGAACTGTCCAGCAAAGATGGGATACTCTCAGGGACACAATCCACAGCACTGCACAGAAGACTTTTAGGAAGAATAAAAGCAAGACACTAAACTGGTTTGAAATAAAAATGAGCTCAACCTAGCGATCAAGAAGCATGTTGAACTATTGAAGCACAAATACCAACCTACTCGGGCAGCATTGCAGGCTTTGAGGTCAGTCAGAAACAGTGCATATAAAACAACCAAATGCTGTGCAAATGACTACTATCACAAGCTGTATAAATTATAAAGGGATCAAGAAAACCGTCATCCCAGCCACATGCAAGACAGCACTACAAAAATCCTGAACCAGCGAGATTATCAAGGACACAGCCAAACATATGGAGAGATGGGTGGAGCACTATTCAGAGATATACTCTGAAAAGTAAAAGTATTTCAGACAAGGCACTAGTTACAGTAGTTCATCTATCATTCGTAGAGGGATTGGATGCAATGCCAACTGTTGAAGAGCTGAGTAGAGCTATTGACAAGGTCCCTATGGTAAAGGCACCAGGGCTGGATGGCCTTTTACCACATGCCATCAAGTGCACAAGGGGTATTCTACTTGCCCACATTGTGAGTCTTCCCTGTCAAGGCTCTGAGGAAGGAATGGTGCTGCAGGATATGAGAGACTGCAACAGTTACAGAGGAATCTCCCTGTTAAACATTGTCAAGGAAGTCTTTACCCATGTCGTTCTTTTTAGATTACAGAAGCTCACTGAAAGAATATATTGTGAATCCCAATGAGATTTCAGGTCAGAGCATTCCACAACTGATTCCACTTCTGAAAAAATGCCACAAACAGAGATAACCACTGTACATTGCTTTCATCAAACTCACGAAAGGATTTGATTTTATAAGGGACAAATTGTTCAAGTTACTCAACAGTTTTGTTTGTCCTTTCAGACTCCTCAAGATTGTCTAGTCATTTCATGCCAATATGAAGGGCATTGTACAATTTGGCAATTCCTATCCAGATGTTTTCAATATTCACAGAGTTGTAAAGCAAGGTTGTCTGCTTGCACTCAGCAACTTCTTCATGATGAAGCTGAAAAATGCACTCAGGGCTTCAAGGGAAACTGATAGTATATACCTAAAGACGAGAACAGATAGAAGGACGTTCAGTTTGTCTTGGCTGAAAGCAAAATCCAAAAGTCCATGAGGTACACATTAAAAACATGCTGTTTGCAGATGGTGCAACACTGACAGCACAGTCTGAAGAGCAATGGCAGCAACTAATGGACAATTTTTCCAAAGCTTGCCAAGAGTTCAAGCTGACCATTAATCTGAAGAAGACCACTATGATTGACCAAGGCGTTGAACTGTCTCCAACCATCAAAATCAACAATTTTGACCTGGAAATGGCATGTGAATTCACATAACTTTGCTGCACTAAACACTGAGGTCAACAGATGAATCAGATGAGCTGTGACCATGTTTACAAGGCTGACCTTGAGAGTCAAGGAGAACAGAATATAAGCATTAGTTAGTTCCAGGGGCTTAACCCAAAGAGCTGAGAGTTCAATACTTGGCTACAGCAGTGGTGAACAAATAACCGAAAGAGTTGAGTTAAAGAGAGATAACTATATGGCATCCGGAAGTGGCATGGCACATGGAACTAGAATTATATACCCAAGTGAAAAATTCATAGCACCTGAAGAAGGCCAGATCATACAACTGTTAAAATGTTGCAAATATGGCAATAAAGATTAGGGCAATTGTTTGAACAGTATAAATAATTAATGAAATGGCTACAAATCTCTCCAGGTAGCAATTGAATAGAAAAATTTTGGTCCATCATTAAAAGAGATCATTTGAGAATAGAAAACAATATTCTAAAAATGAAGTTCATTGGGAATTATTAAAAATTCTGCAGTGTTATATTAAAACAGTAAAAACATTTTTAAAAAGACAATAGATAACTAATGAATATTATAGAATATCAAGCTCATGTCAACTTATAAAATAATCATTTTTTCAAGTATATGTGATATTGTGTAAATCAAATATGTTTCTGAGGCTTATACAAGGGTCATTCAAAAAATAAGGTGAATTTTTCAGTATAAGGACTTCTAATACATATAGAAGCATACTTTTTTGTATAAATTTTTTTCCTTTACTTCTTTTTCAAATGGATTTAACTTTTTTTGCAGATTGAAAAAAAACTTTGAGAGTTTTGGAGATTAACAAAGATGGCTGACTAAGAAGCATGCTCCGGGATTGAACAGAGGTCAGTTATCAAGTTTTAGTTGCTGACGGGTGCAATCCAGTTGAAACTCATAGGAGTATGTCAACTGTGTATGGTGCCATATGATTCAGCCAAAAAAATGTCTACAAGTGAGCTAAATTGTTCAGAGAAGGATGGAGCAGTGTTGAGGATGAAGACAGGCCTGGGAGACCTACAGGAGTGAGATGACATTGCAAGGACTTTGAGCCTATCTGTTGGGACAGCACACAAAATTATCCATGATGACCTTGCCTACTCAAATGTCAGCTGCTGGTGGGTGCCATAGATGCAAATGGTGCAAACCATCACTGAGCTGTGCTGGGAACTGCTCCCTCATCCCCTTACAGCCCAGACGTTGCCTCTTCAGACTTTCACCTGTTTGGTCCCTTGAAAGCATTCACGAGAGCCACAATGTTTGAAAGTGTCCATGAAGTCAAAAGTGCTGTGAGCGATTGGCCGAGACATCAGTCCAAAGATTTTTATGCTGAGGGAATACAGAAGCTTGTGTACAGATGGGAAAAGTGTGTGACACTCCTGGGAGACTACGTTGAAAAATTAAAAAAAGTAAGCTTCTATCTGTATTAGAAATCCTTGTATCGAAAAATTTACCTTATTTATTGATACATATAAATTCATGCAAATCAATGTTTTTAAAATAAAAGTAGTTACTTGCCAATTGATGCTTTATGCTAAAGAGTATATTCTTTGAAATATATGAAAGAGAATAGTTTGCAAAGACAATGAACAAATGCATCATGAAGGTCATAGAACATCAACAAGTTCATATTACTGACATAACATGGCTTCCCTTTGTCATTTCTATGAACATTTTCATGACAAATGCTCTGACAAGCTTTTTAGCTGGTGCCCAAACCATGTGAATTTAAAGATGCAACTAGTTTGACATCTAGGTCCCACTCTTTTACCATTGAAATAATAAAATGTAACCACTACATCTACTACAACAATTTCTTTTCTTCCTACCTGTGGAATTCCCTTCAATTGACTTCCTTCCCTAATAGCTACAATCTCCAAAATTTTTTAATGCAACCTCAATTGCCATCTATCTTCTTGAATGCCATTCATCTTTTATCCTTTCTTCAATAGCTCCTATAGCTAGTCTTTTCTCTCACTCTAACCCCCTGTGAACTCATGATCATTTCATCTTCCTTGGAGTGAAATGATTAAAAAAAATATTAATACGGAAAATAATAATTCATTCAGGTGTATAGGATATTGTGTAAATAAAATGTCATTCTGAATCTTCTGGATTTACTAGCAGTATAGCCCGGCGTTGCTCGGGTGTAATGAAAGCTTTAAATCTAATCCATGGTCCTGGAGCTCAGACTCTTTGGACATTGGCACGAAAGACTAAAAAGCAATAGTTGTTTCCAGTTAAAGCGAAACTGTAGACTGAAAGAAAAATGAATGGATGTAAGTCAAATTTTGATTTCCTGGTTATCAATATCAAATAAGTTTTTTTTGTCGTGAACTGAATTTTGAAGGCTAAATAAGTCCTCTGAGTAAATGGTATCATGGCTGAGACTAAGAACTACAAATATACCTACTTAGACCCAAACCTGAAGCAAAAACTAAAATAAAAGAGCTGAAAAACTGATTTTGATCAGATCCAGTAGAATATCGGGGTATCGATTTCCAATATAGGAGTCCAATAAGTTATCCAAGGATAGAACTGCAACCTTGAAACTTCTGAATATTGTTTCTTATGTCTTTGAGTTTATCAAATTTGATTAAAATCAGACCATTCCTTCTATAACCCAAATTTTTCATTTATCGATTTTTGATATTTATTGGAAATACCTTGACACAAAACCTAGCTAAGAACACCCACAGACACGAATAGTACAACTGTGTAAATTTTCAAGAAAATCAGTTCAGCCGCTTCGGAGTCTAGAGGTAACACAAACACACACACACACACACAAAGTTCCATTTATAAATAAGTTTAGATTAGATTAATAAGTAAAAATTTATGTTGCATTTAGGTAATAAAACCTGTCAAATAAATTAATATCAATATTTTTTTGTTAGGATAGACCTTATAAACTGAAACTCACATGATATATTTAATCTAAACTTATTTACAAATGGAACTTTGTATGTGTGTCCCCGTTATCTATAGACTCCGAAACAGTTGAACTGATTTTCTTGAAAATTTACACAGTTGTACTATAAGCATCTGCGAGTGTTCTTAGCTAGGTTTTTTGTTGAGGTACTCCCAATAAATATCAAAAATCGATAGTCAAAAAAATCAGGTTATAGAAAGAGTGGTCCAATTTTAAACAAATTTCATACACACATAGACAAAGACATAAGAAATGATATTCAGAAGTTTCAAGGTTTCAGTTCTTAGAATAGTGCAGCAAATTGATAACATATATATATATATATATATATATATAAAAGGCAAGATGTTTGTGTGTGTGTGTCTGTTTATCTGCCTGTATATCTGTATTTTTTCAGACTTTTAATTTTATTTTTTGCTTTGGGTTTGGCTCTAAGTAGGTATAATTGTAGTTCTTAGTCTCAGCCATGATACCATTTACTCAGAGGACTTATTTAGCGCTAAATTCAGTTTACGACAAAAAACTTATTTGATATCGATACCAGGAAATCAAAATTTGACTTACATCCATTCTTTCAGTCTATGGTTTTGCTTTGACTGGAAACAACTATTGCTTTTTAGTCTTTCATGCCAACGTCCAAAGAGTCTGAGCTCCAGGACCATAGATTAGTTTTAAAGCTTTCATTATACCCGATCAATGCCAGGCTATACTGCTAGTTATATAATTAAATTGAAACTGTTTCACTAGCACATATATATATCTAATCTAAATCTAAACTTATTTATAAATGGAACTTTGTCTGTGTGTGTGTCTGTGTCCATTACCTATAGACTCCGAAAAGGCTGAACTGATTTTCTTGAAAATTTACACAGTTATACGATAAACATCTGCAAGTGTTCTTAGTTAGGTTTTGTGTTGAGGTACCCCCGATAAATATCAAATCGATAATTGAAAAAATTGGGTTATAGGAGTGGTCCAATATTAATCAAATTTCATAGACAAAGACATAAGAAACGATATTCAGAAGTTTCAAGGTTGCAGTTCTTAATATAGTGCAGAAAATCGAGAATATATATATATATATATATATAAAAGGCAAGATGTTCGTGTGTGTGTCTGTTTATCTGCCTGTATGTCTTTATTTTTTCAGCTCTTTTATTTTAGTTTTTGCTTCGGGTTTGGCTCTAAGTAGGTATAATTGTAGTTCTTAGTCTCAGCCATGATACCATTTACTCAGAGGACTTATTTAGCCTTCAAAATTCAGTTTACAACAAAAAAACTTATTTGATATCGATAGCCATCGTGCTAACGTCTAAAGAGTATGAGCTCCAGGACCATGGATTAGTTTTAAAGCTTTTATTACACCCAAGCAATGCCGGGCTATACTGCTAGTTACTCAAATAAATTTAATCTTACCTGAAACTTGTATTATGAACATATTGCCTTGCATAATAAAATCTGCTTCAGTATCATGACAGTCCTATTGTAATTACCTCACTTTCAATATTGATATTAGTTATTATAACAATATATTATATTATAATATAATTCAATATTGTGTGTTCATATTGTCATTTTTTATGAACATTACATGAGCATATTATATTTTGCTCACCAATAATGTATTTTCCATGTTGCCATTCCTTCCAGTTCTTGTGTCATGAAGACGATTATCAGCTGTCTTTCATCTGTTTAATTTATCCTGACAACTGCAACTTTCTTCTCACTGCAGCCTTTGTCAAGCAAATTCAGCTGAGACATTAATGGTAGTGGTTGCTTGTACATACTTAGACAGAAAATAGATTCTAGCTTTAGCTAATCCTTAGTCTGGTACAAGACTACATTTCTTGATTTCCAAGCAGGAATCAAATGACCTGGGAGACAAATAGGCTGAAAATCTCTATATATAAAAGGCAAAATGTTTGTGTGTGTGTCTATCTGTATGTCTTTCATAGAAATCCAGAATTTTTATTCGATTCTCACCAAAATTCACACAAATATTCTTTAGACTTTTGATCAGGTCATGCACTACTTATTTTTCTAATTTCCCTCGATATCGGAAATCGATACCCCGATATCTGATCGGGTCCGATCAAAATCAGGTTTTCAGCCCTTTTATTTCGGATTTTGCTTCAGGTTTGGCGCTAAGTAGGTATAATTGTAGTTCTTAGTCTCAGCCATGATGCCATTTACTCAGAGGACTTATTTAGCCTTCAAAATTCAGTTTACAACGAAAAAAACTTATTTGATATCGATACCAGGAAATCAAAATTTGACTTACATCCATTCATTTTTCTTTCAGTCTACATTTTCACTTTAACTGGAAACAACTATTGCTTTTTAGTCTTTCGTGTCAACGTCGAAAGAGTCTGAGCTCCAGGACCATGGATTAGTTTTAAAGCTTTCATTACACCCGAGCAATGCCAGGCTATACTGCTAGTTATGTGATCAAATTGAAACTGTTTCACTAGCACACACACACACACACACATATATATAGTCCTAGCCATGCAATGATTTCAGCTTTCATTTCTGTCTTAATACAAAAGAACGAGTTTCTTCCTCATTTTCTCTAAAATTGATTTCAAAGAATTGGCAAGCAACTAATTAAGAAGTTATGTTTTAATGATGTTAATGAGGTAACGTCAACTGAACTTGTGCTAATTTCACTGAAATAATTGATGTCAATTGGTAATTTTTCAAACGACACTTTAAAACTACTGTATAGCTAAAAACAAGAAAGGAATGCTGAACTGCAACATAATATCAATGCTGCAGCACGGCTGTCAATTCTAGAGTTTTTTCACGGATATAGCGGGGATGAGGCAACAAGGATGTGACCCTATAAAGTGGTAATGGTGATATTAGCCATTTTCCCCCAAGGAAACATATTTGCATTCATTAACCAATGAGCCAGTGCTGATTTTGGTTAAAATTTATAAAATACTTCTCTTAAAATAACTTTTTAAGAAAGCTGGTTTTTCAAGTTCAGTAGGTGCTTATCGCTCTTTCCAGTATTGATGGGTTTTCTTTCTTAATCATTTATTTGTAGTAATGTGCCTTGTTAACATCTTGATTATATTGTTATTTTCTCTTCAAGTTACAGAAGTGTTATAGTGGAACATCCTGCCATCCCCGAGGATAGAATGCTCTAGATTATAAAGCACGGTGACAAAAGGAGATCAGCTGTCTTAGACGTAGGCATTCTCTATTTGATAGTTTATTCCGCTCTTACTCGTTGATTGCTTATCTGCATCTTATTGTTAATTGTACAGTAGTACAATAAATCCATTATATCATATTCCTGTGTCGAGTACCATTCTTCCACTAATCTTTACACTGATATTCCTTTCCAAGATATATGAACAAGTTATCCATTTTATTTGTTGCAACTTTTGCTAACCCTCAAGTGATGTAATTTCTGGCATTTGGTACAGTTCTTAGTTTACAAATCTGTAGTGCCAGTCCGAACTGTTCAAAGAGGGATGACCATTGCCACCATTGTCAGATTTTACTAGCTCAGTCTTTTTCTACCATTGATCTTAGGAAGCAGTTGTATACAGTTGAGAGTTTAAATACTTATGAACAGGTTTGGCACCATGCAGGATATTCAGATAAGAGCCTGACTTGATGATGATAATTAAAAACACGACTCGAGTTTTCAGGTTGAAGGATGCCAAGGATGTAACATGTGTGCAATGAGGAAATTTTAATGCAAATTGGAAATAAAAGAACATGTATACTCATCATAAAAATTATGAGATTGGCATTTCTGAGACACAGAATGAGGAAAGAAGGCTTGGAGAATTTAATACTGACAGGGCATATTAAAGTGAAGAGGAACAGAGGAAAACCTATACAATGAGATTGTGTAAATAGATGACAGAACAAGAAAAAACAGATACAAACATTGTTAAAAACTACAAAGAATAGAAAGTTGTGGAGAGCCATGATCGTCAGTGTCACAAAAAAGGAAAAGATCCTTGTTTTTTTAAACAGTAAGTTCTCCCTCTAAAAGACCTGGGGGCCACTTAAGGTAGAGGGTTACATTAAAGGGTAGCTTATATGGATAGGAAGGGAAAGTAACACCTTACTATAATGATTAAGATGGTTAAGATTGTAGTGATTGGGGAAACATCCCCTTGGGAGTCTATTCCATAAGGTAGTTGTTTGTGGAAAGTAGCTGTTTGAGTCGAAGTTACTTCTTGCTGATTGAATATGAAGGGAATTTGGATTGTTTGCTCCTCTGTAAGTGTCATAGCAGGTCCTTGCATTGAGATCTCAAGTTTTTAATAATAAAGATTTTTTTAAAACTGAAATCACAATACGACTTTTTATCATTCAGAAAGATAACTACAAATGATAAAAAGGAAACTAAAATTTTTCAGTTTTTTTCCTCAAGTTGAATTTGTGTGCTTGCTCACATGTGTACATGTAGCAGGGATGTTCAGTCTGTCCACAAACTGAACTCAGTTGAGTATTAATATTTTTTGAGACTAGTTTGTTAGCCAACACATCATGTCAAGGTATTTTTTAATTTAGAAAGTTGAAATTTGTACAAGGCCACAAGAGTGAGACAGACAGCAATAACAAAACTTGCTTTTTAACCTCAATCTCTTAGCAATGTGTCCTAAATGATATTTGTGACTTTTCTCCCCCATAATGAAACCTTGTTTTATTGTGAGAAATGCTTGCTACAGAATCAGATATATGAAAAAAAAAAAAAAAAAAAATGGCATCTTTAAATGCACTCACAGAGTTGCTTCAGACCACACCCAGCAAAGAACATCTGCTTTTAAAATTTCTCTTTGTAGGATGTCTTCAACTAACTTTGAATGAAAATCATGGAAATTCTATCCCAGACAAAACTAAGTCACACTGCATCATTCATACACCCACCTACATACTTGTGTGTGTAGCGAAGAGTGCAGACACATACATGCATATGCACATGAATACACACAATTTACAATATTTTTCTCAAAATAATTTGAATAAATTTAGAAAGATAAAAAAAAAATCAATCACACGTTTTTCTTTCGGAAGCAAATATTTATGACTGTCTGATGTGTTTTTCAGCATTTAAAACA
The DNA here is from genome assembly GCA_037127315.1 of Ascarosepion bandense. Classification (NCBI taxonomy): domain Eukaryota; kingdom Metazoa; phylum Mollusca; class Cephalopoda; order Sepiida; family Sepiidae; genus Ascarosepion; species Ascarosepion bandense. The sequence goes on from JBBBDQ010001124.1 coordinate 1,408,915, forward strand.
CTTGTGGTGAAAATATCAACTATATCCACCATCTATTATCCAAATATTATACTGTGTATAATAGTCTGGAATTATGGAGAGGAAAGTGATTCATCCCCCAAAGATTGCACCCTATAATTAAAGGATCAGGATAAAATAAATTAAAAAATATGATACTAACATTATAAGATTTAATTCCCAGGATTATTGAGTGAACTTAAATTCAAATCTCTTAATTGGTTAGTTTGTAATATGCACCTGATGATTGCTTAATGCATGAAACTCTGAGTCATGCCACTTATGTAGAATAATATATATATATATGTTGTATCAAAAATACTTTTACAAAATTTGGGGTAGGTTCCTGACACTAAAACAAGATAAAAATTTTTATGTAATATGTCCATAAGGCCATCATTATATCTCAACACAGCAACTCATAACAGATGTTCAGAATGTTCTTCTGTACACGCATGCACCTGTCATTGATTTTCGGAGCCTTCAAATATTCCCAGACAATGTTGAATGATTTTGCAGGCCCCCATGACATGTTGGTAAGCATATATACATTATTAATGTCTGCTGCATAAACCAATTGTTTTAGGTGTTCCCCACAGATTAAAATCTAAAAACTTGAGTTCAGGGTAATGTGCAGGTCATAGAACTGGTCCTCCTCCTCTATCTATCTATCTATCTATCTATCTATCTATCTATCTATCTATCTATCTATCTATCTATCTCAGTCTGTTCATTATCTATCTATCTATCTATCTCTCATGATAAATGCTAGCCAGTGCATCATAAACAATGTGCTGAAACCCTCATATATGAACCACAGGTATCTTAGTATTAGCAGAAGTACATCCTCCAGCAGGTCAGGAATTGTGTTTGAAATAAAATCCCTGTAGACAGCTCCTGTAAGGTGTCCTGGGAGAACATATAGATCTACCAGACAGTCACCTACAATTCCAACCCATAGTACATCAGCATCATCTTTTTTTAATCGTATCACCCCGAGCAAGGTAATAACGCCACTGATGTGCAGGGAGCTACATAAAAGTAAAAAGATTAAGTACAAGAGAGTGAAGAGAAAGACGAACCAGTTAGAGGAGCAAAAGAAGGATGGGAGTACAGGTATGATGACAGTTGCAAAGGTGGAGAGAAAGGAAAGGATATACAGGTTGGTGAAGAAAGAACTAGAGTCAAGTGGTTAATAGATGAGTATTGACATTGAATTTAAATTCCTGGAGGTTGTAGCCTTCAGGAAAGCAAGAATATTGAAGCGAGTTTCACAGGTGGGAAGTGCGATAAGAAGAAGCTGCAGGAGTAGAATTGTCATCTGCATTTGGTTGATCTAACTGTGAATGGGTGAGACCCAGTTGCCAGTATGGTTGCACAAGTAAACACCTGTTGCAGAGGCACCAGTGACTGAAGTTCGTTGGAGCAGAAGCCATGAAAGTATTTATAGAACAGACAAAGGGAGGCCACATCTCGTTGGTGGGGAAGTGGCTGTAGTCGATCTGCCAAGTCAGTACCTATCACATTACTGATTCTCCTTTGGAGCCTGTCAAGAACACTGAGATGAACAGCAGAGGTGCCTGACCATATATGGCAGCAATATTCCATGCACGGACGAATGCAGCAAATAACACAGATACTGGAACTGCTCTTGAAGTATCTTACATGTGGTACTATGAGTTGTATGATATGTGAGAGCCATTTGATATGTGCTGAGACTTTGATCGTCACTGACAGCTTTTAGAATGTATTCTTCACAGTCGGACATACAAGTAGATCTCAAGCAACCCAGATCCATAATTTGTGGTGCCATGGATCCTGTCTCTGATAAGCAAAAGTTGGATGACTCGGTTGCCTTTGGTCTGAAAATTCAGCCACATGTCTCAGCTATCTTCCCTTCATTTAACTCTCTAAGGTTTGTTCACCATGGCTGTAGCTAGGTTTTGAACTCATAACTCTTTTAGGTCAAGTCACTGGACACTGGCCCAGTAGATAAAAGCATTGTTTAGATCCAGTGACTTGACCCAAAAGAGAACAATATACCCCAGTGTTCAAAATAAAGGGTTCAGTTTGAAATTCCAATCACCTGAAGAATGTCAGAGTGTACAATGGCAGAAATATTGTGAATATGGCAATGCAGATGAGGACAACAGTCTGAACAATTTAAATAATAATTACAATTACATCATTTCAGAAGTATGGATAAATAATGAAAATATTTATAAAAAAACACAGGGAAACTATGTTAATGTCTCTTTTTTTTATTCTAATTCAATGTGTACTTTTTTTTTTTAAAACTTTATTCTTAATCACATATTCAGTTTATAGTATTCTCAGCATGTTTCTGTAAATGCTTCAAGTCTCATTCATTTGTGAGGAAATTGTCTAGAATTTAATTATTGAATTAAATTGAATTGAATATATTGAGTCTATAGTCTATGTGTTATGTGATGCAATGAATATTGACTTGAAACGACAACTCTGGAAGCCGAGTTCAAATTCCAGTTGAATTCCTTGCATTCATTTCCACACAAATACCCTTGGGAAAGGTATTAATTCATCTCTTCTCTCCAGTTATGAATTAAATAATAGGACAGATTGGGTTCTATAGCCTTGGCTGGAAACCAGTCTACCACAGAAAGCAATGGCAACCTACTGTGGGATAATCTTCTGCCCAGTCAGCCATGTCTCTTTCGAGACATGATCGCCCAAAGCGTGTATCACGTATGGCACTTAACTGACTGAATGGATAAAATAGTTGGAGACATGATTAAGGCTTCTATTGGGCATAAAGTGGGGGATCCGTTTTATATTGTTACGAAGTAATAAACTGATCCCCCACTTATTACTATATAATAATAATATAATACATCTCTTTCCCCTCTAAGTGTAAGTTAAATAACAGGACAGATTGGGTTCTATAGCCTTGGCTGGCAACAAGTCTACTGCAGAAAGCAATGGCAACCTACTGTGGGATAATCTTCTGCCCAGTCAGTCATGTCTCGAGAGGGACATGATCGCCCAAGCATTTATCACATATCATACTTAACTGACTGATTGTCCTTTATCTCATTTGAGCAGGTTCATCAGTTTCTTCTTGAAAATAGCCATTGATTACGCATTCACAACATCACTAATATTTTTTTTTATTTTTTACAGTATGGTTCAACCTATGCAAGGCCTGGGTGCCACTCAGGGTAGTGGGTTATTTTGTTGGGTAGTTTATACAGATAGGAGAGTAAAATAAATGTTGACTCTAGACTTGAACAGGTCAAGACTGTAATAATTAGAGAAACATCATCTTGGGAGATTGTCCGATTGGGATGTGGTTTACAGGAAGACGCTTTCTAAGTGAAACTTACTTCTTGCCAGTGGAATATGCAGGGAGTGTGGGTGGTTTGCTATGCAAGTGGTTAGAGTGGATCCTAGCTAGGAAGGTCAGACTTAGTGGAAGACCAAGCACATTCTATGATAGTAGCAATAGAAACTCACTACATCTCGCCTGTGAGAGAATGGTTGGAGTGCAGAAAATAATTATTTTTTTCTACAAGGCCTTGTAGACACTCTTGAGCTCTATAGGGTAGGACATCCCATTTAACCATTTCTAAGCATTTCTTTTGAATAAGGTAGTGTAATAAAATTCCCACAAATACACTTTTTTGACACAAAATCCAAAATCAATAAAGCTATGAAAAACAAAAGTGTTTACACTTTGGTGAAATGACATGCATTGAATTTCATGCTTACTTTCTTATAGGGGTGTTACCATCTGAAATTACATACATGCAGTTCTGGGAATGCCATCTTTTGGAAAACAGCAAAAACTTACTAAAATCTTGATATATACCATCTCAAGTCCTATAACCCTTTAGATTCATAGAGACACCATATGTACTGAAGCTGCAGTAGCAGTCGTTTATCTATATCAAGATAGCCTGACAGAGTCCAACCCCTCTTCAGGCTGGTTTTGATAATAATATAATACATCTCTTCTCCTTCTAGTTATGAGTCAAATAACAGGACAGATTGGGGTCTATAGCCTTGGCTGGCAACCAGTCTACTGCAGAAAGCAATGGCAACCTACTGCGGGATAATCTTCTTCAGTCAGTCATGTCTTTTTTGAGACATGATTGCCCAAAGCGTATATCACATATAGCACTTAACTGACTGACTGGATAAAATAGTTGGAGACATGATTAAGGTTTCTACTGAGCATAAAGTGGGGGATCAGTTTTATATTGTTATGAAGTAATAAACTGATCCCCCACTCATTACTACATAATAATGTAATACATTTCTTTCTCCTCTTGCTATGAGTCAAATAACAGGACACATTGGGTTCTATAGCCTTGGTTGGCAACCAGTCTACTGCAGAAAGCAATGGCAACCTAATGCGGGATAATCCTCTGCCCAGTCAGTCATGTCTCTTTCGGGACATGATCGCCCAAAGCGTATATCACATATGGCACTTAACTGACTGATTAGCACATCACTGAATGCTATGAACTTGACTGGAACATAAAATGGAATCTCTGAGTCATAAGCTGTTACCCCACCATGTTTTCTTGGATATATAAACACACACACACACACACAGAACAAGCTCTGGGTAGATAGATATAGAAATTTTCAGGTGGGGTGCATGAGTAAATAGATATACAGCAGAAACAGAAGCAAAAGAAATACTACTACTAATAATAATAATAATCATAATATTATTATTATTATCATTAACAGTTAAGAGACGAGTGCAATTTAAGAAAAGTAAAACAGTTTTTGATAATGTTAAACAATATTTCAATAGAATGTCTATCATCTTCAAGTTATATTTTTGACATTTTCAAGTGCAAAAATTCATAAATGTACAAGGAATTATTATATTTTTTTTTTTATTGAAAGGAACAAAAGAGCAAATTCTATTGTGCACTATCTCTCCAGGAAATAAAAAAAAATAGTTCCAACAAGCATAATCTATAAACATCAAAGCTTTCACCATTTTCTTTCAAGTTTTTCGTTTACTTAAAAGAAAACAACAAAAAATCACATACTTTACTTGACCCAGCATGTCAAATTCAGGTAAAAAAAATTAATTGTTTTATAATATTAATTTCGTAACCTAAAATGGTTACTCAATGAGAAATAATTAAAACAAAGGTGGTAAAATGAAATCATAATCTTTATAACATCAATCAGTCAGTTAAGTGCCATATGTGATACACGCTTTGGGCAATCATGTATCAAAAGTGACATGACAAACTGGGCAGAAGATTATCCCACAGTAGGTTGCCATTGCTTTCTGCAGTAAACTGGTTGCCAGCCAAGGCTATAGAACCCAATCTGTTCTGCTATTTGACTCATAACTAGGAGAAGAGAGGTATTATATTATTATATAGTAATTACTGGGGGATCAGTTTATTACTTCATAACAATATAAAACCAATCCCCCCACTTTATGACCAGACGAAGTTTTAATTATGTTTTCAAATATTATATTCAGTCAGTCAGTTAAGTGCCATATGTGATACACGCTTTGGGTGATCATGTCTCGAAAGAGACATGACTGACTGAGAAGATTATCCCGCAGTAGGTTGCCATTGCTTTCTGCAGTAGACTGGTTGCCAGCCATGGCTATAGAACCCAATCTGTCCTATTATTTAACCCATAACTGGAGGGAAGAGAAGTTTTAATACCTTTCCCAAAGGTTTTTGCGCATAAGTGAATGCCATGAATTCAACTGGAATTTGAACTCAACTGCCTGATTTGTCGTTCTGAGTCGATATCCACTGCACTACAATGCACATCCACAAAACAACAACAAAATAAAATACTAACCAGCTGCACGAAGTAGATAACTGCTGCTGGTGGTGAACTGCTAAACAACAATATAACCCCCTCATAAAAATGTCCTACATATTTATAAGGATTTGGACAGACCCTTTAATGGTCATAGGTATAACAATTAATGATGATAATATAGGGAAGTGATAGAAAGTCTTCAGGTGTGGACATGGAATAATTCTTCTTTTTTTTTTAATTATTTCACCCCAAACCAGGTGATAAAGCTGCTAATAAAAATCTGATAGTATTAATGATTCCCCAAAAACATGCAGTATTATATGCTCAAAGTTTTTGAATTAATTTTAAGTTTCTGCTTATAATCCATTAATGCCCTCATTTTATATATTGTTTTTTGATAATGTTCATTGTGGTGCAAGAGATATCGGCTCAGAATGAGAAACCAGAAAATTCCAGTTAAAATCATTGAATTCACTTATGCATAAATATCTTTGGGGGTGTTAATTTATCTCTTTTTCCTATGGGTTAAATAGCAGAACAAATTAGATTGGTTGTCAAATGCAGAAAGAAATGGCAACCTACTGGAGAAAAATTTTTGGTCTAGTGGAGAGCGGAGAAACACTGTATTAAGTGCATTGGAAAGTAATCTAAACTTATTTACAAATGGAACTTTGTCTGTTTGTGTGTGTGTGTGTGTGTCCATTACCTATAGACTCCGAAACGGCAGAACCGATTTTCTTGAAAATTTACACAGTTGTACTATAAGTGACTGTGAGTGTTCTTAGCTAAGTTTTGTGTCGAGGTATCCTCAATAAATATCGAAAATTGATAATCAAAAAAATCGGGTTATAGAAGGAGTGGTCTGATTTTAATCAAATTTGATACACTCATAGACAAAGACATAAGAAATGATATTCAGAAGTTTCAAGGTTGCAGTTCTTACAGTAATGCAGAAAATTGATAATATATATATATATATATATATATATATATATATATATATATAAAAGGCAAGATGTTTGTGTGTGTCTGTTTATCTGCCTGTATATCTGTATTTTTTTCAGCCCTTTTATTTTAGTTTTTGCTTCGGGTTTGGCTCTAAGTAGGTATATTTGTAGTTCTTAGTCTCAGCCATGATACCATTTACTCAGAGGACTTATTTAGCCTTCAAAATTCAGTTTACAATGAAAAAAACTTATTTGATATCGATACCAGGAAATCAAAATTTGACTTACATCCATTCATTTTTCTTTCAGTCTACGGTTTCAATTTAACTGGAAACAACTATTGCTTTTTAATTTTTCATGCCAATGTCCAAAGAGTCTGAGCTCCAGGACTATGGATTAGTTTTAAAGCTTTCATTACACCCAAGCAACACCGAGCTATACAGCTAGTGAGATTATATTTGAAAATAAATATTTACATAAAATAAGATTTTTTTAAAATTAGACTATGGACTTATTGATGCACTACAGAAGTGCTTTTAAGTAGATCTTTATCAAATAATGAGTGGGCTGTGCCGTCAAAAAATGACTGCAAAATATTTATATCAATATGCCATTTAAAGGGATGGCAACATATATATTGATGTACCTACTATTGAGTATCTTACATAAGAAAAAAAAAAGATAATTCAAACTTCTGATTGTGACAGGAGGGAAAATCTGTTTATATATATATATATATATATATATATATATATATATCCAAGTGAATAAAGAACAAAGAAACAATTGACAATGTTCAAAACATTAATTTAAAACAGTGCTCAAAATAGAATAAAATAATCTGCTCCTACATTAAGTTGAGCACTTTTGCCATTAATATAAACATTAAACATGGATAAAGTGAATTTCAACATTTTGCTGAAAAATATTCCTATCCCAGACAAACAGGAGTTCTTTCAAAAGTTGGTCCTAAAGACTGAAGCCCTCATACGAAGGATGAGATGCAAGGCACATTTCTTCATTCAGGGCCATGCTGTTTCTAATACTAAAGATACATATGGATTTAAAAACCTAAAGAATGCACCTCTCATAGACAAACTCTTCAACTTTGAGAACGACCTATTTGATATTAGCTTGTCCCAAAAGTTTGTCAACACTTGCAAAATATTGAAATTTTACTTGCAAAAACAACAAAAATTATTGCTCAAAATAAAGACCATCATTTTCCAAGACTTTCTGCCATTGATCTGCATGCTTTCAGATCTGGTTAAAGTACCATTCAGCCGGCTTCGAATCAAAGAATTCTTGACACACTTCCTCGACTTCATCAAACAAGTCGAATCGGCAGCCCTTCAGAAAGTATTGCATTGAGTGGAAAAGGCTGTAATCTGATAGAGCACAGTCATGACTGTAGGCTGGATGTGGCAGAACCTCAACGCCGTCCAGCTCTTCAAACTTGTCTTTGGTCTTCCTGGCGGTGTGTGGCTTGGCATTGTCCTGCTACATCAAAGCGCGCTTTCGATTGATCAGAGCTGCGTACTTTTGCTTCAACTTTTCGTAGACCCACTCAAGTTGCTGACAGTAAAGTTTGGCACTGATGCCACAACCAACTCAAAATGCACGATTTCTTCAAAGTTCCACCAAACGCACATCATGACTTTCTTGCCGAATCGATCTTGTTTTGGAACCGATGGTGTCTCTTGCTCTTTCTGAACCCATTGCTTGTCTCGATTGTGCTGGACCAGATAGACCCATTTCGCAAGTGTTTATGAACTTTGTGACAACCTAATATTATCAACAAAATCACCTTCCGCAAACGTAAAAACAAATTCCTAAAGCACCTAGATATATTAGTCATTAGCATAAATAAATCGAACAAGGTCTTTGTAAAATCGAATAAAACCTCAAATTTTTTTAACATGGCCTTTAAAGAGTACAAAAACCTTATTAAGAAAAACCTAATAAACTACAGAAAAATCAACACGGAGCACCAAAACCCTGTAGATAGAATTAACTACTCAGACAAACTGAAAATCAGTGACAGTCCCTAAAATTACAACGAAGAAGGCATATATACTTTTAAATGACCACAAGTCAGAATTCTACCAAAAATAACCCACAAGAATTATTAACCCAACAAAATCAGAGATCGGTAGAATTAGTAAGGTAATACCAGAAAGAGTTAACTGACAAATAAAAAAACAACTCTAACTCATACAATGGAGGATTTCATTGGATGTAATCGACTGGTTTGAGAACTTTGAAGAAAAAAATAATGCCACTTTCCTACAATTTGACATTGTGGACTTTAACTCATCGGTATTTGAGAGCCTCTTCAATCTTGCCCTGGAATTCACCAAATTTTATTTGGACATCTCAAAGGATGAAATCAAAATAATCTTGAACTGCAGAAAATCAGTTCTCATCCACAACAATGAACGAAAAAACTGAATGGATAATTTTAATTTATTTATGGGAGCTCTGGATTCTGCAGAATCTTTGGATCTAGTTGGATTATTTCTCTTGTACAACCTCGCGGCATATAAAAAAACCGACATTAAAAATATAAGTCTTTATAGAGATGACGGACTCATGACAGTAAATAAATCCACTGGAGGTAAGGTTGATAGACTTAGAAAATTAATTCATAGTTTTTTTTAAATCTTTTGGTCTTAGCATGGTAATTAACCCTAATATAAAACAAGTTGATTTCTTAGACGTAATATTAGACTTAGTCTCTCACACTTTTTAACCTAACATGAAAAATAATGCTAACCCAATCTCTAATCACCCACAATTTATCAAATATATTTCATCATCAGTTGAACGTCAAATGAACATACACTCCTCAAATAAAGAAATATTCGATAAGCACAAAACAATTTATGATAAAATTCTTAGAGACAGCGGCTATCAATCCTCCAAGATTAACTCTGTAGAAAAATTTAGTAGCCCAAAAAGAAAAAATAGAAACAGAAAAATCATATGGTATAACATTCCATTTAATCAGTTAATTTTAAACTGGGACTTAAATTTCGTAAGCTAATAGATAAATATTTCCCCAAAACTAAAACTAACCCTCTAAGCAAAATTTTCAATAGGAATACAATAAAACTCAGTTATAGCTGCTTCAACAATTTAGAAAATATAATTAAATTTCATAATAAAATATTGAAATCATACAACAAAAATAACGCACACATGTGAGTTTGCCCCATAATAACTTTTGTAATTGTAGAAACCCGAACCAATGCCCCATACCTAATAAACACTTAACAAAAAGCCCTGGTATACATGTGTTCAATTTCATCCATGGAGAATCCTAAGGATGCTAAAATTTATATTGAAAACAAAATGAACATTTTTAAAAAGAGCTTTTACAATCTCTTTTCATCCTTCAATAACAAGGACATACAAAATATGACATCACTTTCTAAATATTTTTGGAAGTTAAAAAAACGAAAATAAAACACCTAAAGTTAAATAGAAAATCCTCAAAAAGGCCAGAACATCTAAATTGGTAAAGGAACCATGTTTCCTTTGTCTTCACAAAAAAAATGGAAATCATTAAATACATGAGGAGCAACATATTAAACCAGAGGCATGAAACCACATTAAACTGCAAACACATTAAAGAACTAACCTTACAGTCATGCAGGAACTACAAAAGCCAAAGTTAGGATCCCTAGAAACAATAAACCTTTATAGTATTAACAACACTCTTACCTCAAATTTTAACTTTACTTCATACTACAAACTGTGATCTAATTTAAAGTTTTATATAAAAAAGAGGTTTTCTAAATTTTAAATTAAGGTCAAATTAGAAAATAATTGATTATTTATAAAAACTATGTTTAAATACAAAAATATTTGTGGTCGTATAATTCACTAATAAAGATATGTTTACCAAATAGCAATCTCTATTCCCACTTCATCTCACCCACTCCTACCCCTCCCCACCCATATACATTTCCTTATTTTTTCTTTTTGTTAAACCCAAAGGACTGATTATGACAACTGTAAAGGACCATACCTTATCTTCTAATGTTAAATTTGTCGATAAAATTTTCAACACCTCCATTAATCACCTTTATCCTCTACCTCTTCTCTCTTTTCATTCAAATTCTGACAACTTACAACCCTTATTTCCCATCTCCCACCCCACTCCACCTCTCACACACAATTCGCCAAATATAAGATAAAGAATTTCCATTTTCTTTTCACACTACTCGATGAGATATTGTTCTTTCAATGTCGAAACAAAATGTACACATTGGAGTAGATGATAATTTGTACAGGTTCTAAATTATAATTTATAATATATATATATATATATATATATATATATATATATATACGCTAGCAGTATAGCTCGGTATTGCTCAGGTGTAATGAAAGCTTTAAAACTAATCCATGGTCCTGGAGCTCAGACTCTTTGGACGTTGGCACGAAAGACTAAAAAGCAGTAGCTGTTTCCAGTTAAAGCGAAACCGTAGACTGAAAGAAAAATGAATGGATGTAAGTCAATTTTTCATTTCCTGCTATCAATTTCAAATTTTCTGCACTATTGTAAGAACTGCAACCTTGAAACTTCTGAATATCCTTTCTTATGTCTTTTTCTATGAGTGTATCAAATTTGATTAAAATCGAACCACTCCTTCTATAACCCGATTTTTTTCAATTATCGATTTTCGATATTTATCGGGGGTACCTCAACACAAAACCTAGCTAAGAACGCTCGCAGACGCTTATAGTACCACTGTGTAAACTTTCAAGAAAATCAGTTCTGCCATTTTTGGAGTCTATAGGTAGCAGATACACACACACACACACACACACACACACACACACACACAAACACAAAGTTCCATTTATAAATAAATTTAGATTTAGATATATATATATATATATACAAATACACAACAGTCTTTATTATAATAGAAAGGAAATATGTATATTTTTAACTACTTGACAACATAATTATTGTAAAAACATAAAATAATAAACCACTGTTAAAGAGAGAACACACGGCAAGAGCTTTCATAACTGGTAGTCAAGAGAATGAACTGAGCCAATACTGCCTCGTTATTTTCTTTCTCTATTCTTCGATAGCTTAGTGCTAGAATCTTTGACTAATGTCAAATTGGTCAGGTTTCAATCCTGGCTGGAAGAAATCAGATGCCTAAATGTACTGATGAGCTGTTATACAGCAAAACAGGATTGTCTACGGATGACTATATATATCCGAGTGAATAAAGAACGAAGAAAAAATTTTTTTACAATGCCCAAAACATTAATTTAAAACAGTGCTCGATAATATATAGAGCTGTGAATATTTATTACAAAGTATATTTTAGAACATGTACAAATTTTTTTATATATATATGTTACTAAAATGAATATATATTATACAAATAAATGCACAACTGTCTTTATTATAATAGAGAGGATAATTCTGGGGTCAAATAGCATATTAGAGCTGAAGCATCTATTGCAACTATCCCATAGGACGCAAACTGTATTTTGGAATAAAAGGTGAGCCCAAATGACAAATCCGAGATACCAAAATCAAACAAGGACAAAAATTCAAATATCTGACAAATTTACTAACAGAGGACAGAAAGTGCGACACTGAAATCCGAAGCAGCATTGGGGCAGCCAAAGATGCATTATTAGTGGTACCATCTATAGATCATACCTGGGATTTATTAAGTGATGTGTTATAGAAGGATGCTGCGGATACCATGGACTGAGCATGTGAGCAAGTTTTAAAAAAATGAAAACAAAAAGAAACCTTATACATTAGTAAGAGATAGTTGAAATTTCTAAAACGCATAATGAGAAAAAAGGCTTGGAAAATGTAATACTCACAGGTCAGATTGAAAGCAAGAGGGACACAACACATAAAATACTTCATGAGCTTGAGTAAATAGATGGTGGAACAGGGTTTAGGAGAAATAGTAAAAAAAGAAAAAAATTGTTAAGAGCTATAAAAGACAGGAAATTGTGGAGAGCTATGATCATCTACATCCTGAGACAACATGACAGAAAAAGAATAAGCATAAGTGAATAGATGGTTGAACAGGGTTTAGGAGAAATAACGAAAAGAAAAAAATTTGATAAGAGCTATAAAAGACAGGAAATTGTGGAGAGCCATGATCGCCGATATCCTGAGACAACATGACAGGAGAAATATTTAGGAGAAATATTTAAGAGTTATAGAAGACAGGAAATTATGGAGAGCCATGATTGTCTATATCCTGATGGGACAGTGTATATATAAAAGAAGAGTTAAAATATAATTACTTATTTTTTTGCTTACTTACTTACCTATATACTTACACTAAGTCAAGTGGATGCAGCGACAGTTTAGGTTTGGGGATCAGTGATATGAACCTTAGATATTTTGAGATCAAAGTACGTGAGGAAACCATGACACCTAACCTTGATGGGAAATGTATTCCACCATTAGCCATTTCCTCCTCACTCATATTTCAGGTCTTCATATTTTCCCAACTTCTGATTGTAGCTCTGTTGTCATGAGTACCATCACCCATTAGGGTTGTAAAGACACCATATTTATTCCAGCCACAGTAACAGTGTGTGCATTTAGAGCAGGGTTAGCCTGACAGAGCCTGTCCCTCTTCAGGTTGGCTTTGAACAATTTCCTCACAGATAAAAAAGATATGAGGCAACAGAAATTTGAAATCTACAGAAGGATGCTGAGAATACCACAGTCTGAACATGTGAGCAACAGTGAAGTTTTAAGAATAATGGAAACAAAAAAGAACACTTATTTATAGAATCATAAATTTCTAGAGTGCATAATGAGGAAAGAGAATTTGGAAAGAATGACACTCACAAGATATATTGAAAGCAACAGAGAAAGAGGAAACCAACAAATTAAGTTAGGTAAGTTTTCCACCAACTACACTACATCAAAGCAAGAGAACCCAGTTATCCTTATTATTCAACCCATAATTGGGGGTAGAAGAGATGAATTTGTATTTTTCCTGAGGGTATTTGGGCAATGAAACTCCTACAGAAAATAGTAAAGTCAGTCAGTTAAGTGCCGTATGTGATACATGCTTGGGCAATCATGTCTCGAAAGAGACATGACTGACTGGGCAGAAGATTATCCTGCAGTAGGTTGCCATTGCTTTCTGCAGTAGAATGATTACCAGCCAAGGCTATAGAACCCAATCTGTCCTGTTATTTAACTCATAGCTGGAAGGAGAAGCGATAGATTATATTGCATTATTACATTAAGTATACTTAGTAGGGGATCAGTTTATTACTTCATAACAATAGAAAACCCGCTCCCCCACTTTATGCCTGGTACAAGTTTTAATTATGTTTCCAACTATTATATTCAGTCAGTCAGTTAAGTGCCATAAGTGTTGCATGCTTTGGCGATCATGTCTCGAAAGAGACATGACTGACTGGGCAGAAGATTATCCTGCAGTAGGTTGCCATTGCTTTCTGCAGTAGACTGGTTGCCAGCCAAGGCTATAGAACCCAATCTGTCCTGTTATTTAACCCATAACTGGATGGAAGAGAGGGATTAATACCTTTCCCAATGGTATTTGTGCGTAAGTAAATGTAAGGAGTTTAATTGGAATTCAAACTCGGCTCCCCGATTTGTCATTCTGCTACGATATCCACTGCACCACAATGCAGAATTGATAGAAGGCAGTACTGAAAAGTGGCTTATTCAGTGCTTATTAGTTTGGGTGCAGAGCACAAGAATGGGATACCCAATGAGGATTGAATTTCTTACTTAGCCATAATGGACTGTGGAACGAATTTGCTAACCATTTCACCATGAGAATATACAATGACAATATCTGCTAGTTACTTAAAAAGTATAGTTCAGTTCTGAAACATGTCACATGTGCAGAACATCCAATAAGAATTGACCTGACTATACTGTAGTATGGATCTCCAATACTAGCTTAAGTATTGCAACATAATGCACTAACTTGACAGGAACTAATAAGAAAGATTATTTGCCTATTTTTATAGGCTGTAAGCAACCTTGCACTTGAGTCAAGCCAATCAGAACATGAAATCACCAAAGCAAAGATTCTAAAACAATCTTGCACATTACACAAATTCTGATTGGTCAGTTATTGACTCTTATAGTAGCCATGTTTTTTTGTTTTTATTTCTCATGAGAAAAATGAATACTCTTTGCATACCGACAAGGTTTTTAAAGTATCTTTAGGTACGAGCTATCAAAATTTATAGTGTTTTTTTTATGTTATTTCCCTTCAAGGTGCAAGCATTCATAGTTCAGTAGATTCATTTTTTTATTATCCATAAAGTGCTATGGCATTTTGGGAAAGATAATGGAGTTTTTTCCAGGTACTGTGTCCATGATTTGAAATTTCAAGTTTTTTTTTTCTTTCACCTAGATTAATTGTGACTCAATGCTAGAGAGCACAATTTATTTTGCTATTTTACCCATAGCTGGAAAAGAAGAGATGGGTTCATACCTTTTTCATGAGCATTAGTATAGAAGTGGATGTAATTGACTAGCCCAGTAGGTGAACTTGACTTTTATTTCATTATTTAACCCATAACTGGGGGGAAATAGATGGATTCATACCTTTCCCAAGAGCATGAATGTGGAAGTGAATGTAATTGACTAGGCCAGAAGGTGAACTTGGTTCACTTATTTGACTTGGAGCCTAATCTATTTTGTTATTTAACCCATAGATGAGGGAAAAGAGATGGGTTCATATCTTTCTCAAGAGCATAGTATGAAAATGAATATTGATTAACTTGGCCAGAAGGTGAACTTGGCTTGCTTGTTAATTTTACTTAGAGCCCAATCTATTTTGTTCTTTAACCCACAGATGGGGAGAAGAGATGGATCTATACGTTACCCATGAGCATTAATGTGGATGTGAATGTAATTGACTAGGCCTGATGTTGAATTTGGCTCATTGATGACACTTCCCAGTCTGTTAAACCATTACATTAAAACAGTCAGTTAAGTGCCATACGTGATACACACTTTGGGCAATCATGTCTTGAAAGAGACATGACTAACTGGGCAGAAGATTATCCCGCAGTAGGTTGCCATTGCTTTCTGCAGTAGACTGCTTGCCAGCCAAGGCTATAGAACCCAATCTGTCCTGTTATTTGACTCATAACTAGAGGGAAAAGAGATGTATTATATTACTATGTAGTAATTAGAGGGGGATCAGTTTATTATTTCATAACAATAGAAAACCGATCCCCCACTTTATGACCAGACAAAGTTTTAATTATGTTTCCAACTATTATATTCGGTCAGTCAGTCAGTTAAGTGCCATATGTGAGACATGCTTTGAGCGATCATATCTCGAAAGAGACATGACTGACTGGGCAGAAGATTATCCCGCACTAGGTTGCCATTGCTTTCTGCAGTAGACTGGTTGCCAGTCAAGGCTATAGAACCCAATCTGTCCTATTGTTTAACTCATAACTGGATGGAAGAGATGGATTAATACCTTTCCCAAGGGTATTTGTGAGTAAGTGAATGCAAGGAATCCAACTGGAATTCGAACTCGGCTCCCCGATTTGTCATTCCGAGTTACCCCACCAGGCACATCTTTACATTAAAAGCACATCCCAAATTTACCATACTAATTATAAAATGTTCAAAATAAAGTGGCCATAATATAATGCCTTAATTGTAGAATATATATAGTGGTTATCTGCTGTTGGATGATAAGCGATATTTCCATGTCGACAAGTATGATGTTAAATTCTTTAGACATTTGACTAGATAATTATTCAGATTAAGACTCATCCTGACTGGGGAAATTAAATTCTTCCAAACGCAGTAATAATTTGAACAAGAACCTGCTTCTTGCTCTGGATAATGAGTTTTAGTTTTTTCACATTCTTCTAATAACAACAAAAGTTATAATGATGTCTATATTTAACTGAGATAATATTTAAAAAGAGAACTCCTCCAAATACCAGATCATTTAGAAATGTCTACAAAGCTAGTTCAGAGAAGCACATAGCCAAAGTAGTTTGACCCACAGTAAGGATTAAACTCTCTCTTCTTGCAACAGTGTGCAAGATATTTTTGCCATATATTGGAAAGAGTTTAGGTAATGATAAACAGATTGGTTGAGGTATATCACTGTATTGGAGTGTAACATTATTTTTAATAAAACAATAAAAATATAATCAAAATGTTGATATTCCACACTACTTCAAATAAAAGGTTGGGAAAGAAACTTTTTTCAACATTGAAAAGAATAATAACAGCTACCAGACTTGAAAAACCTATTTTTTTTTTTTTTTTTAATCATATCACCCCGAGCAAGGCGGTAACGCCACTGAAGCGCAGGGGGCTACATAGGAGTGAAAAGATTGGAAAAGAGAAAGCCGCAAACCACATCCTGAACAAGGGATGAGCCTCTTCACCTGTTCAATAGACGTGGGTGGAGTGTGAACCGGGCGATAGTTTAGTCTATCTACTCCAATTGAAAAAAAAAGAAAAAAGTGAAAAGATTGGAAAAGAGAAAGCCAGAAACCACATCCTAAACAGGGAACAAGGGATGAGCCTCTAAACCTGTTTAATAGACGTGGGTGGAGTGTGAACCAGGCGATAGTTTAGTCTGTCTACTGCAATTGAAAAAAAAATAAATAAATGTGAAAAGATTGGAAAAGAGAAAGCTGGAAACCACATCCTAAACAGGGAACAAGGGATGAGCCTCTTCACCTGTTCAATAGACGTAGGTGGAGTGTGAACTGGGCAATAGTTTAGTCTATCTACTCCAATTGAAAAAAAAAATAAATAAATAAATAAAAGAAAAGTGAAAAGATTGAAAAAGAGAAAGCCGGAAACCACATCCTAAACAGGGAACAAGGGATGAGCCTCTACACCTGTACAATAGACATGGGTGGAGTGTGAACCAGGCGATAGTTTAGTCTATCTCCTCCAATTAAAAAAAAAATAAAATAAAAAAAAGTGAAAAGATTGGAAAAGAGAAAGCCGCAAACCACATCCTAATAAACCTTAAAAAACAAAAATGTATCACAACAGTGTACAAGATATTTTTGTCATATATCAGACATAGAGTAGATGATGATTGTTCTTAAATTAGTTGAGAACATAGCCATGGTTGTGGTGGAGTGAATAATTTTATGTTATCTTTAATTTGAATAAAATTAAGATAACAGGTTATAAGGAATTGAATTTTGTCATTCATCTTTTCTCACCAATGAGAAGAGAAATTCAATTCTTTTTTAACCAATCAGAAGCTAAATGTTTAATTCTCTTTTTTTCTTTTTTTTTTTTTTTTACCAAACCAGAATTTTGATCCTTGTAATCAATCAGAAAATAGAGATATTGCCATCCAGTCAAAAAGTTGTTCATCAGAATCTTTTTTTAAACAAATTTTCAGATCAAGAAGAGACTTGAGGTAAGAGCAAAGTGGTTCTACAGAAGGATATTGAGAATAACACGAACAAAAATGTAAGCAATGATGAAGTATGAGAGTAAATGGAAACAAAATAAACACCTATACTTAATGAAAGAGATAATTGAAATTTCTAAGGAACACAATGAGATGAGAGGAAAATTTGTCACCCACAAGACAGATTGAAGGCAAGAGGAATAGATAAAAAAAAACACATAACCTATTTAGCGAGTTCAAGTAAATGGAGAGTAACACAAAGTTCAGGAGAAATAATAAAAAGACAAGATTTATTAAGGGTTACAAAGGATGGAAAATTGTGAAGAGCCATGATCACCCA
Source organism: Ascarosepion bandense (assembly GCA_037127315.1). NCBI lineage: Eukaryota > Metazoa > Mollusca > Cephalopoda > Sepiida > Sepiidae > Ascarosepion > Ascarosepion bandense. Next base: position 1,427,421 of record JBBBDQ010001124.1, read on the forward strand.
AATTCTGAAGAGACACAGCACATAAAAGAAACTTCTTTTGAAATTACAAATATTTAAACTGGTCGACTCAATTTCATATATTTTGCATTAGTGTTTCAACATTTCTACTGAAATGTATATTCAGCACAACAATGACCTTTTCCAGGCGTTGTTTTTTTTTTAAGTTTTTTTTTATTGCTGATCACATGATCAGCATTTAAATTCATCACACTTAGAATACTATGTTGTAGGCCACTTAACTGCTGCTTTAATCATTTGCTTCTAACACAATCATTTTATCAGTTATTGATAATACAGGAGGCGCGGTTGAGTATTGGATAGCAGCTCAGACTGAGGAATCAAAGAGCCGAGTTCAAATTCCAGTCAAGTTTTTTTTACATTCACTTACACACAGATACCTTTGAGAAAGTTATGAATTCATCTCTTCTTTCCCAGCAATTCGTAAATAGCCTTGAGTGTCAACCAGTCTAGGAAAAGTACAACTCTTAATTTAAAACCTCCAATGATGGGTTAGATAAACTCACCAACTCACAATTATCTAAACAGGGTGAATACGGCTACACTTCTGTAAACGTGGTCAAACAAGCGTTGGGTGGGGATTCCTCCAACAAAAGTGTGAAGGCACTGAAACAGAATCTGGAATATGTAGGTAATGTTTCAATTCATTTTATGGCGAATTTTGCTACTGATCTACGGAATCAATCAACTCTTTTTTTTGTTTTTTAAAATCAAATTATGCTTCGACCTTTTACATATCCCTTCTTCTTTGCGACTCATCCTTTCATGACATAAGCAATGATGGCTTGCCACAACTTGCAACCCTTCACACACATATGATGAGAATATTTATTTCCCTACACAAAGGTCTCTATTGTACTTTATTCTGTTTACTACTGGATGCGTGAGTTGCATAATGGTTGTTAGGGCCGAAAGTGGAAGTCAAGTTCAAATATCAGCCTTGTCCACATTTTGAGAAAGTGAAGCCTGCAGGTCTTCACAAAGACCATTCTTCTTCAAACCTTTCAGACTGGTGCTACAGATTCACAAACAAATAATGCTACCAAATAATAAAAACCACATTGCTTGAGGACTTTCAACAACATTAACAACTAAAATGTATAGCAAAGAGAAATTATTGACATAATCAAGATGTTGATATTACACATTGCTTCAAAGAAAAGTTTAGGAAAGAAACCCTTAACAATATTGGAAAGAGTTATAACAATTACAGAACTTGAAAAGCCCATTTTTCTGAAAAATTGTTTTAAGAAACAGATTGGTTGAGGTATATCAGTGTATTGGAGTGTAACATTATTTTTAATAAAACAATAAAAGAAAATAATCAAAATGTTGATATTCCACACTACTTCAAATAAAAGGTTGGGAAGGAAACCCCTTTCAACATTGGAAAGAATGATGATGGCTACTAGACTTGAATAACCTATTTTCCTGAAAATACAAAAATACTGTCACTACAAAATCCCAAACGAAGAACTGTATCAGATAATGAAAACCATATCATTTGAGGACTTTCAACAACAGTAACAACTAAAATGTATAGTACATGCAACCCAAAGAGAAAGTAATGGCATAATCAAGATGTTGATATTACACACTACTTGAAACAAAAGATTAGGAAAGAAACCCGAACAATACTGAACTTGAGAAGCCTATTTTTCTGAAAAATTGTTTTAAGGAACAGATTGGTTTAAGTATATCAGTGTATTAGAGTGTAACGTTGTCCTTAATAAAATAATAAAAAAATAATCAAAATGTTGATATTCCACAAATATACTTCAAAATAAAAAGTCTTACGACCTATCACGTTGAATACACCAGTTCTTGCTCAATCACCGAAGTTAAGCAACGTTGAGCCTGGTCAGTACTTAGATGGTGACCGCTTGGGAATACCAGGTACTGTAAGCGTCTAGTGACAGATGTGTGTGCTTACGGCCATATCACGTTGAATACACTGGTTCTCGCTCGATCACTGAAGTTAAGCAACGTTGAGCCTGGTCAGTACTTAGATGGGTGACCGCTTGAGAATACCAGGTGCTGTAAGCGTTTAGTGACGGATATCCATCGTGGTGCAGTGGATATCAGCTCGGAAAGAGAAATCGGTGAGCCGAGTTCAAATTCCAGTTGAATACCCTGTATTTACTTAAGCACTGGTACCCTTGGGAAAGGTATTAATCTGTCCCTTCCCTCCAGTTATGAGTTAAGTAACCAGGGGTACGACTTGGGGACCCTGCCCTTAAAAAAACAAATCCCAATGAATCTTGATACTCGAAAAGAAAAATGTATCACTGAACACAAAAACTTATATAAACAACAATAAATTATTGAAAGAAAAAGGTATTACCAGCAATAAATAAAGTTTAGTTGGCAATAAATGACCTGCCGAGGTTGATATGCCATAAAAACAAAACAACCAAACAACCAATCAAAATAAAGGTTAGGAAGGAAGCCTCTTTCAGTACTGGAAAGAGCTTGAGTTTTGTTTAACGGCATATCAACACCTCTGTGGGTTATTTAATGCCAAAAAGGTGGGGTTTTTAAGGTATTTTTTTCATGTTCAGTTATAGTGAGAAGGTTGTTTTAGTTAGATTTTAATGAAATTTTTTTGTTTTTATTATTTTTTAATTTGAGAAAGGTGAAAATGTTTTCAAATTTTGTAATCAAAAATGTTTTGCTGAGAATAATTTTTTTTCTTCAAAAATATCTATTTTTATGTATATATTTTTATAAAAGTCTATTTTTATACTTTCGTGGTATTTTGATCCCCTTCTTGGGTGGGGGTTACTACTTGCTGATAGATGGGACCCTAACAGGTGCTATCCATCCGGGTCAGGGTGGACCTTGGAACAACACCAATTAAGAGGTAGTTCCATGCTCCTCACAACCTCCCAATCAGAAGACTTGCTGTTGGATGCAGTTTACCATCACTGGAAAGAATAGTAACAGCTACTGAAAATTGTTTTTAGCAAAAGATTCTATAAATTTCAACCAACAATGGTATTGTCTGATTGATCAAAAAATGCTAAATGTTTCCTTATAAGGAAACAGCTAATATCATCTTTACCATTATCATTATCTTTGAAAGACATGAATAGCAAAGAAGATTGGCCTTGAGTAATGGCCAGTCTAGGAGATAAACTATTCTGAACTGAAAATCACAGAGAAAGTAATAGGAAAAAACTTACTATCTTCCTCAAGAAGGCATGCAATTTGCAGATAATCATGAAAAAAAATTTCTGAAGAGCTATGATGACCTATATTCTGAAACAAACAAAATATATTATTCTCCCAGGCAAAAAAATGTATATATTAATGTGCATTTGAAGGCTATCACTATGCGTTTAGCAAAATAAAGGAAGGCAAAGAAGGTGTTGGGTATTACCTGTTTATTATTCATTAATATTTTGAGATCAGAATCTCATCTTCAGAATGATAAGAGAGCTTGATTTCACATCCGCTGGTGCACTAACACACTTACAGGTACACACACACACACACACACACTCTCTCACTACAATTAATGACAACAGTAGCAGTGAAAGAGGACCATTCGTTTAAAGACACAGTTCACCAGTAGACGTGAAACCAAGCTCTCCTATCATTCTGAAGATAAAATTCTGATCTCGAAATATTAATGAATAATAAACAGGTAATACCCAACACCTTTTTTACCTTCCGTTATTTTACTAAACGCATTGTGATAGCTTTCAAATACCTACCCATACACCTTATATACACAATGCTTCAAGCAAATTACAAAACTCTCATCTATATTAACACCTCTAATCAGTTATGATCAAAGTGCCATGAGAGTCATATCTGGTGTTGCATTAAGACTTTTATTATTAAGATTATTATTTATTATTATTTCCTTGGATTTCTGTTGTATACACATTTTCTTCTGTGTCCCAACCAGAAACCTAAGTTCAGAAAAGACTTCATATTTTCCACTGATCATAAAAAAAAAAAAAATCCTTACAATAATACACATTTTATATAGATAAAGCTCTTGATAATGTGTTAGCTGTATGTGGGAGTCAAGTTTTAAAGACATGGGTTACCCGGAACCCCTTTCAGTACCTTTTCCAATCAATCTGAGAGCTCCAACTACAACTGAAATTATCAATGTACTCATGTTTTTTTTTTTTTAATCATCTCACCCCAAGCAAGGCATTCTACTGCCATGTTGCACAGGGGGTTACATAGGGGAAAGTGATGAGAAAGAGGGGTTAGTTATAGGAAAAGTCAGGAGGGTAATAGACGAATGAGAAGTCTGAGAATGGGGTTTGAGTTTTGTTTTATGGCATATCAACACCTCTGTGGGTTATTTAATGCCAAAAAGGTGGGGTTTTAAGGGATTTTTTTTAATGTTTAGTTATAGTGAGAAGGTTGATTTAATCAGATTTTAATGAAATTTAAAAATAATTTTTTTTATTTTAGAAAACTGAAAATGTCTTCTAGTTTTGTATTTAAAAATGTTTTGCTAAGAAAAATTTTTTCTTAAAAAATGTATTGTTGATCATATTTTTCCTTCAAAAATGTATATTTTTCTATAAAAGTTTTTTTTTATATTTCTTAAAAGTGTATTTTTTATACTTTCATAGTGTTTTGACCCCAGTTTGGAGGTGAACTATTTGCCCATTACTGAGACACTAACAGGTGCTACCAATCTGGGTCAGGGTGGACCTGGGAACAACAGCAATTAAGAGGTAGTTCCATGCTCCTCATAACCTCCCAATCAGAGGCCTTGCTGCCGGATGCAATTTACCATCATGCCCAAGACCCAAGAACGGGAGTGGAGGAGATGGAAAAAAGAGCTTGACAGAATGGATGCAAGTTAGTGAGATAGGATATGTCTATTGGCCTTATATTTAAATTCCTGGATATTGTAGCTGTTGGAGAAGCAAGTATATGGAAGGGAATTCCATGGGCGAGAAGTGTGTGAAAAGAAGCTGTTAGAGTAGAAATTGCGGATACATTTTATCAGTTTCACTTTAAAAGGGTGGGACCTAGTTGCTAATCTAGTAGCTCGTGTAAATTCATACCTAGGGTACACCAATGATCTAAGTTCATTGTAGTGGAAGTCGTTAAAGTATTTATAGAAGAGGCACAGGGAAGCCATGTCACACCGGTGAGATAGCAACTGCAGTTCAAGATTTCTTGTATTTCGATAGATCTGTTAAGATCTTCAAAGAAACATTACAATCTGCAGGGATTGCCATGTCCATAAGAAAACACTGTTTTTGTGGTCTTTGATCTCAATGTCTAGGCGATTAGCCTTGATTGTTCTGTTCCATAAAATTGTTGCAGGTCCTATCTTTATAATTGAGTCTGGGTGATGATCATGGAAATTAACAGTTGAAATTTCTAGGACACTTAATGAGGAAAGAGTTTGGAAAATTTAACACTCATAGGACAGATTGAAGGGAAGACGGACAGTGGAAAACAATGCATAACCTACCTAACGAACTTGTGTAAATGGATGGCTGTATAGGGTTTAGAAGAGATAGCAAAAAGACAACTTATTAAGTGTGACAAAGGACTGAAAATTATGGAGAGTCATGATCGCCAATGTCTTGAATAAACATGGCATATAGAAGAATAATCCAACATTCTTTTCCAATCTTTTCACTTTTCTTTTTTTTTTTTTTTTCAATTGGAGTAGATAGACTAAACTATCGCTCAGTTCACACTCCATCCACGTCTATTGTACAGGTGTAGAGGCTCATCCCTTGTTTCCTGTTTAGGATGTGGTTTCCAGCTTTCTCTTTTCCAATCTTTTCACTCTTACGTAGCCCCCTGCACATCAGTGGCATTACCACCTTGCTCAGGGTGATATGATTTTAAAAAAAAACAAAGAAAGAAAAAATCCTGGTTTTAACTGTCAGGTTGTCATCTTTTATGGCAAAATTCCTCATGAATTTATGCTCAATTCTATACCAAAAGGAAAAAAATGAATAAAAAATAAAACAAAAATTGGTTATATATTTTTAACAGAATGTATGTTCGAAAGTAATAAAACTGAAGAATATCTCAGAGTTTATATGCCATTTTGTTTGCATTTCTCTGGGATATTTTTTTTTTTTTTAATATCAATAAAAAACCAGTGTAACTGCACATTTAACAGTGGACGGAAATTATTGTCTGCATGACATAAAATGGGGGTCGGTCAAATATTTTCTTGGCTTTACTCTCTCCTTTTCTGTTTTTACCTATCTTTTCTTTCAATATATATCTTCATCTTACTCTTGCTCGTTTTACACTCAATGATATGACGCTTTTCTACATTGCCCAAAACCTGATCCTCTCTTTCTCTATCTCTTATTCTTTGTCTTTCTTCCTCTTCCACTTAGTCTCTCTTTTTTTCCTTTTTCTCACTCTTTTTTTCCTTTATCTCACTCTGTTTATTTTTTTTTTTTTTCTGGCCCTCTCTATTTTTTTAGAATTCCTTTATTTTATCTTCTTACAAAGAGAGTATTTTGGAATTTTTTTCTCTTTCTATTTATTGGTTGTTATTGTTTCTCTCTCTTTTACCTGTTCTGCTTCACTTTTTTGCATACATATGCATTCTCTCTCTCCCCCCCTCTCTCTCTCTCACACACACACTCTTTTTATTCTTCTTTTCTTACTTCATTTACCCTCTCTCTTCTTTTTTCTTCTAACTCTCTCTATATTCCTTTTCACCTTCTTTCCTACTCTCACACTCCCTCTTAGGTTTCTGTTTCTTTCTCTCTCCTCTTTTTTCTAATATTCTCTACATCTTTCTCTTTTTGTTTGCTTCTTTTTTCTCTCCTTCCCTGTCTCTTTTTCTATCAATCACTTTATCTATCTTCTCCATTCTTTCTCTCTGCTCCTCCCTCTCTTTTCCTGCCTCTATCCATACCCCACACTTATTTATCTTTATCTATGTTAAGCAATGTCTTCACATCTGTCTGTAGCCATGGTAACTGCTGCTAAGTACTCACCTGATTAAAAATGGCCACCTAACAGACTATGACACCATTAAGTGTAACTGCATTTAATTGTAAACGAAGCAGACATTATTTTAATTTGAAATGCAGGCAAAATAATTATTATAACTTGTGTATTGTTGGCGAGACATCTTTTACTATTTGTTTGTCTGAGAGTCTGGCTGGTGACTGACAGTGTCTCAGGACAAAAGATAAACCCACTTAGTCATGTATGTGGTTGAGCTCAGTCGGAACAAAGGATGTGAATGAAAGACAGATAAACGATGCAATATATCTCAGACTGGAGCTCATTGGTAGTCAGACACAATTACAATGAGCCACCAAGCCAGAGAATGGAATGTTAATGCGAGAATAAAAATCAATCAGAAATGATCAATATTTTCTCTCTTGCGTTTTCGTTTTACTTTTTCTCTCCTCAGTTTTTGGCTTTTTTCTTGTCTTTTCTTTTTTCTCATTCTCTAATTGTTGTTTTTTCCTTCTACAATTCTTGTCTTTTCCTTTTTCTCATTTTCTAATCGTTTTTTTTTTCCTTCTACAATTTTTGTCTTTTTCTTTTTTCTTATTCTCTAATTGTTGTTTTTTTCCTTTTTTTTTCCTACAATTCTTTCTTTTCTTTTTTCTTCGCTTTCTGTTTTTCTCTTTATTTTTTTTTTCTTTTCTCTAGTTTTTTTTTTCTTAATCTTTTTTCTGGCTTTGCTCTTCCATTCATTAAAAAACTTCAAAAATAAATTGAAATAAAAACTATTTAAAAATAGAACAAATAACATTCCAACTCCTACTTTCATTCATTTTTTTCTTTCTTTCTTAGTTGTCTTCTTTATATTTCATTCCTTTTTCTTTCTCTCTACCTTTCTTGTACTCATCGTCTAAAACTTTTTTTCATTTTTGCTACTTTTTCCTTGTCTGTTCTTGTTATTTTTCTCCAATTGTCTGTGTTTTTTCCATTGTTTCCCCACCCCCCACACACATATGCATACATATATAAAAGCATTATACTAGCTTCCTCCTCATTCTTCTCTTAGCATGGAGCCATGTTAGATACCTAAACCCCGCAAGGTATTCCTAGTGAGTTCAGTTGTCACTGGGTGGTCTACTATTGTAGTCTTGTACTAGACAAGGTTAGACTTAGTAAATAGCCTCCTTTCCATTTTCTTCCTTTCTCAATCCAGCATTTCCATTTTTTTCTTCTTTTGCATTTTCTTCTGTTTCTTTTCTTTTTTTTTTTTTTTGTCTTTCTTTCTTTTTCGATCTTTTTTCTCTACTTCTCCCATCATTTCTTTTTCTGGTTTCTCCACTTTGTCCTTTTTTTTTTCTCCCCCCCTCTCTCTCTCTATATATATATATATATATATATATATATATATATATATATATATATATATATATGTTTTATTTTCATATATTTTAATTTCATTCTGCATCTCTAGGTTCTGTTTTCTTATATTTCTCTCTCTCTCTCTCTCTCTCTCTCTCTCTCTCTCTCTATCTCTCTCCTTTTTATATCTTTTTGTCTATTTTTTCTATTTTTCTCACTTTTTCTCTCTCTCTCTCTCTCTCTTATTTGTCAGTCTCTTCCTCTTTCTTGTTATATCTTTTTCTCAATTTCACCCGTCATCATTTTTCTGTTTATCTCCCTTCTCCTTCCTTTCTTCGTTTTTCTCCTTTTCTCTTTTTTCTGTCCTTCTTTCGCTCTTATCTAGTTTTTCTTTTTTTTTTTCCAGCTCTCCAATTTTTATTTATCTGTTTTCCTTTCATCTTATCTCTCACTCTCTCTTTCATCTTATCTCTCACTCTCTCTTTCATCTTATCTCTCACTCTCTCTTTCATCTTATCTCTCACTCTCTCTTTCATCTTATCTCTCACTCTCTCTTTCATCTTATCTCTCACTCTCTCTTTCATCTTATCTCTCACTCTCTCTTTCATCTTATCTCTCACTCTCTCTTTCATCTTATCTCTCACTCTCTCTTTCATCTTATCTCTCACTCTCTCTTTATCTTATCTCTCACTCTCTCTTTCTCTTATCTCTACTCTCTCTTTCATCTTATCTCTCACTCTCTCTTTCATCTTATCTCTCACTCTCTCTTTCATCTTATCTCTCTCTCTCTTTCATCTTATCTCTCACTCTCTCTTTCATCTTATCTCTCACTCTCTCTTTCATCTTACTCTCACTCTCTCTTTCATCTTATCTCTCTCTCTCTTTCATCTTATCTCTCACTCTCTCTTTCATCTTATCTCTCACTCTCTCTTTCATCTTATCTCTCACTCTCTCTTTCATCTTATCTCTCACTCTCTCTTTCATCTTATCTCTCACTCTCTCTTTCATCTTATCTCTCACTCTCTCTTTCATCTTATCTCTCACTCTCTCTTTCATCTTATCTCTCACTCTCTCTTTCATCTTATCTCTCACTCTCTCTTTCATCTTATCTCTCACTCTCTCTTTCATCTTATCTCTCACTCTCTCTTTCATCTTATCTCTCACTCTCTCTTTCATCTTATCTCTCACTCTCTCTTTCTCTTTTTCTTCCAATTTTCTTCTTATAACTCTCTGCTCTTCTTTCTCTTCACTATACAAATCATTTGCCTTCTTCTTCTCCTGCTTCACTTTTACTCTTTCTTTATTCTCTCTTCGTTTTTTTTTTTCCTTTTCATCTGATGCCATCTTCATGTCATCCATTCGCTATACTCTGTGATTTTTTTTTTTTTTTTTTTTTTTAATCGTGTCACCCCAAGCAAGGCATTCCACTGCCACTATAGCGCAGGGGGTTACATAGAGGGATTGGGTATAGGAAATGTCAGAAGGAGGGTGATAGACGACTTAGGATGTACATAGGGAGAGAGTTGGTGTGAGTTAGTGTGTTAGGTGTCTATTGACTTTACATTTAAACTCCTGGAGGTTGTAGCTGTCAGGGAAGCAAGCATGCAATAGGGAATTCCACGGGCGGGAAGTGCAAGGAAAGAAGCTGTTAGAGTAGAAATTGCGGTTACATTTCATTGGTTTCACTGTAAAAGGGTGGGACCTAGTTGCCAATCTAGTATCTCGTGCAAATTCACATCTAGGGGGCACCAGTGATTTAAGTTTGTCAGAGCAGAAGCCATCCAAAAAATAGTTAACCATACGCCCTACTTTCAATGACACAAAATACAGTTGTTTCTTTACCGATATTGGTCAGAAGAAAAATTATATCTTAAGAGTAATCATCCAGACTAGCTTCAATCAAACAAGTCAGTCAGTCAGTTAAGTGCCATACGTGATACACACTTGGGCGATCATGTCTTGAAAGAGACATGACTGACTGGGCAGAAGATTATCCCGCAGTAGGTTGCCATTGCTTTCTGCGGTAGACTGGTTGCCGACCAAGGCTATAGAACCCAATCTGTCCTGTTATTTGACTCATAGCTAGAAAGGGAAGATATGTATTATATTATTATATAGTAATAAGTGGGGGATCAGTTTATTACTTCATAACAATATACAACTGATCCCCCACTTTATGCCCAGTAGAGGCCTTAATTATATGTTCAACTATTATATTCAGTCAGTCAGTTAAGTGCCATACGTGATACACGCTTGGGCGACCATGTCTCGAAAGAGACATGACTGACTGGGCAGAAGATTATCCCGCAGAAGGTTGCCATTGCTTTCTGCGGTAGACTGGTTGCCGACCAAGGCTATAGAACCCAATCTGTCCTGTTATTTAACCCATAACTGGAAGGAATAGATGGATTAATACCTTTCCCAAGGGTATTTGCGCGTAAGTGAATGCATTGAATTCGGCTGGAATTCGAACTCAGCTCCCCGATTTCTCGTTCCGAGCTGATATCCAATGCACCAGAACGCATAGATTATTCTTAAATCAGCTTATATTATTGAACAGTAATAATTACTACCTCTGTCCTATAATACTTGTTACATTTAGCATATAATGTATGTCTGCAAATGTAACAATTATTATTAAACAGAGGTAGTATTTATGTTGAAGTGAATTTGACATATGGCAGTGAATGTTGGACAATATCTTCGAAGATGAAGGAAAAACTTGAAGCAGCAGAAATGTGGTTCTACAAAAGCTTACTGGACATAAAGTGGGGGATCAGTTCCATATTACAAACAATATATAAACTGACCCTTCACTTTGTGACCACAGCAGTTTCTATACATTTATATTCATAAGATCCAAAAGCACAAGGATGCATTCCAGGAGCTGAGGAGAGTATTAAGAAACAGGACAATTTCGCTAGAAACAAAGAAGAGAGTACTGGATTGCTATGTGATGTCGGTGCTTCAATATGGCAGTGAATGTTGGAAAATATCTTCGAAGACAAAGGAAAAAACTGAAGCAGCTGAAATGTGGTTCTACAGAAAGATGCTACGGATATCATGGACCGAGCATGTGAGCAATGATGAGGTCTTATAAATGATGGAAACAAAAAGGAAATTAATACTGAGCATCAGGAAGAGACAACTAAAGTTCCTGGGACATGCAATGACGAAGGAGGACTTGGAGAACCTGATACTAACAGGGCCAGATAGAGGAAAAAAGAGACAGGAAAGCAGCGGATAAGAAATTTCAAAGGACCAAATCAGGTGGATGACGGAACGAGGGTTGCATAGTGCCACAGGAGAATGTGTGCTAAGAGCCACCAGGGATAGGGAGACGTGAAAAGCTATGATCGCCTATGTCCTGAAAGGACAGGGCACATAGAAGAAGAAGAAATGGACAGCAGAACAAGATTTAGAAGAGATAACAAAAAGACAGAATTTATTAAGAGTTATCGCCCGGTTCACACTCCACCCACGTCTATTGAACAGGTGAAGAGGCTCATCCCTTGTTTCCTGTTTAGGATGTGGTTTCCGGCTTTCTCTTTTCCAATCTTTTCACTTTTCTTTTTTGTTTATTCTTTTTTTCAATTGGAGTAGACAGATTGAACTATAGCCCGGTTCACACTACACCCACGTCTATTGAACAGGTGAAGAGGCTCATCCCTTGTTCCCTGTTTAGGATGTGGTTTCCGGCTTTCTCTTTTCCAATCTTTTCACTCTTACATAGCCCCCTGCACATCAGTGGAGTAAACCGCCTTGCTCGGGGTGATATGATTAAAAAAAAAATGGATAGGAAGTTGTGGAGAAACATGATACATAGAAGAATATTTTGATAGACAATTCCTGTCATGACATGACTTCCCTATGTCTTTTCTACAAATATTTTCATGGCAACCGCTCTAATGAACTTTTTACCCTGGTACCCCGACCATCTAAATTTAAGCATGCTACCAAACTGGCATCTAGGTCCCACCATTTTACTGTTAAAATAGTGAAATGTAACCACCACTTCTACTCTAACAGTTTTTCTCACACTTTCCACGTGTGGAACTCCTTTTTATTTACTTGTCTCCCTGATAGCGACAATCTCTAAAAATTTAAATGCATTGTGAGCTGCCATCTTTTATCTTCTTGAATCTTGTTCATCTTTTATTCTTTTTAATGCGTCTAGTATCCAGTCTCTCTCTGTAACCCTTGCACTCTGGTAGTAGTCTCATCTTGCTTGGGGTGAAATGATTAAAATCAAAAGTCAGTGGCTAGCATATAATTTTTAGATGGCATTTTTCTTTAGTATATCAGTGATCATGGCTCTGTATATCTTCCTTTAATACATTGTAATGAATTCTTAGAAAAGATAGTGAACTGGTTTCCCATTGCCTTCTCCATGGTTTCAGATTCAGAGTAGTCCTTCTTTTAGACGAGCTATTATCAAAGGCTAGGCAGCTGAGGAGATGATTTATATGGGATGACTATATAAAAATGTTAATTTTTCAGGAAATCTCAAATGAAATTGTTAATATAGTCAAAGTGTCTACTATTATAAACACTTCCGAGATTATCTCATCTTCATCTGATAAAGTAAAACTCTTTACAATGCAATTTGACTCTAACTCTGTTAAAAAAACCAGTGCCTTCTTCTTCTTGATTCCCCCCCCACCACTCTAATGGAACACAAACTTTGTTGGTCCTGGGTATGACCATAAACTGCATCCGGCAGCAAGGCCTCTGATTGGGAGGTTGTGAGAAATATGGAACCACCTTTAATTGCTGTTGTTCCCAGGTCCACCCTGACCCAGAGTGGTAGCACCTGCTTGGGTCCCAGCTATGGGTAAATAGTTAACCCCCCCAAACCAGGGTCAAAATGCTATGAAGGTATTTACCAATAAAACATTTTTGAATGAAAAATATATTACCAACAAAATGTGATCTCAATATTCAGACTGACCCTTAAATGACCAAAATGGTTGATGGGTCGTTAAACCAAACCAAACAAACTTTGTATTATCTCTGTCATATCCCTGGATGTGCGTGGTGGTGCAGTGGATATCGGCTTGGAACAAGAAATCGGGGAGCTGAGTTCAAATTCCAGTTGAATTCATTGCATTCACTTACACGCAAATATCCTTGGGAAAGGTATTAGTCCGTCTCTTCCCTCCAGTTATGGGTTAAATAACAGGACAGATTGGGTTCTATAGCCTTGGCTGGCAACCAGTCTACCGCAGAAAGCAATGGCAACCTTCTGCGGGATAATCTTCTGCCTAGTCAGTCATGTCTCTTTCGAGACATGATCGCCCAAGCGTATTTCACGTATGGCATTTAACTGACTGACTGATCCCTGGGAAATCACCAGATTTATCAAAAGCCTTGACTCTAAGAAGGGGTACCAATCTCAATGGTCATTGTTTAGAACATTACCCCAGAGTTATCACTGGTCTTGGCAAAATTATTTCACTGCTGCCTGAAGAAGAAATCCTTCCCCAGTCTATAGAAAAAGTATATCCTGTTTTCAAGAATGTGGTTGAGCACTTGCACTATCCCCATAACAATATCAGACGATCAACCTCCTTAATGGCATCAACAAACTCCTTAAGTCTATCAACAACAAGAAGGTTTCTTATGACTTCAAAAGAAACAACCTCTTGAATGACAAGCAATATGGATTTTGATCTGCTAGATTCACTGATGATAAAATAGTACAGAGTATAATTTAGGCATTAGACAATATATGAAGATGATAGACATATTGAAGACCTTTGATGAAGGGCAACATAAGAGGTTAATACACAAGCTCTTCAGTTATTGAATCACTAGAAGAGTTTTCTTATTTTTCATTTCCTTCTTATCAGATCCATAAAGGTTGTTGTTAATAGCCAGTCCTTCAAAGCCTATGAGATTAATGCAGATCAAGACTCACTTTGTCCTACTCTCTTTCTGCTTAATATTAATGACCTGCCTAAAAGCATACTTCGAGATTTAGTGAATATCTGTGCAAGTGATGATTGCACCTCCTAAAATCTGGAAACCCTTAGCCTGCCAACTGCTCTCTCCTCTGATCTAGCTCTGGCAGCTCAATGGGAGTAAATCTGGCAAGTCACATTCAACACCTCAAAAACAGCATTAGTTATGTTCTATCATCACCAAGCAGACCCAAAATGTTTGACTATCACATTGGAGAATGAGAGTTCACTCAAGAAGACCACCTTCCTTTGAATGCCTCTTGGTACTTCAGCTCACCCCAGACCTGAAGTGAAATTTCTATAGATAATTAATTGCTAGAGATGTTAGAAAATGGTCAGTTTCCTGTGCTGCTCCAGTAAGTATTTGTTAAAGAAATATTTAGATATTATTTACAGTTACACAATAATAAGTTGCAAGCAGAATTTTGTATAGCCCAGAGGTAGAGTCGCCAACTGACGCCAATTCAGTCGGCTTTCAATCCTGGGTTAAAAAGCAATCGGAGTTTAACTGGACTGATGAGCTGTGATACAGTGAAACAGATCTGTCTGCAGATGACAATATATATATATATGTATGTATGTCAGATTAAATAAATTGCGAACAATGTTTGCTTATTTTTAATAAAATCCGTTCATACTCATGGATGATCTTTCACATATTACAATCAAAAGATGTCAAAAATGAGCTGTAACATTGACAGATGTTATTTTCATTCATTTTTAAGGTACCCAAGTACTTTCAACCTCTTTCTGAGTTCATCTTCAGGGGTGTGAGTTATGGTAACAAATGTAACCGAAAAACTGTGTTGCTAAAACTTACTGTACATTTTTTTCTGCTTCAAATATAATGGTTGACAAATTGATAGTGTTCATTAGAAGGTGCAATGCTCTAAAACGTTTGTAAAAAGAACAGTTTTTTCATGCTTTAACATGTGCATGACCATGACATTACAACATATAAAAACAACTCCATTTTTGGAAAATTTTCATGTTCTAATTAACGCTATTTGTTAACCATTATAATTGAAGCAGAAAAATAATGTACAATGTAATAATGTATTTGTTTTCTCTTTAATATATATGTTTCACTAATTCCCAAGTTCGAGTTTTCTTCTAGACCTATTCTGGGTCCACAACAAAGATATAAATATAATTAAACACTGGTGAAACCAATATTATACCATAATAACAAAATATGAGCAACCATAGTGTAATAATAATAGTAATAGTAACAATAATAATTTTGATTTAACAATGTGTAGCTATGATGGCATAGAAATATGCAAACTCATCTGCATATAGATTATCAATAAACTAACAAATATTGTTGATAAAAGATATAGGTTTATGCAGGGATGATGGCCTATTAATCCTAAGAAATTGTATCTGCACAACTACAGAAAAATAAGAAAACAAATAATAAAGCCTTTAAAAACCCTAGGATTTACAATAGGTATAAAATCCAATTAAAAAATAGTAAATTTTCTAGTTATAACATTCAACCTAAACAGAAAAATCTCCAAATCATCCAGAAAAATAACCAACAATCTAATATACATTAACAAAAATCTCCAACTGTCCGTCAATCTATTCAAGCAAATACCTATATCAATAAAGAAAAGAATCTCAACAAATTCTAGCAGCTAAAAACATTCAATGAAGACAAAAATATATATAAATAATCGCTAAGAAACAGCAGATAATTAAACAAACTAGAATATGAAAATGAAAACAATTCAAACAAAAGCAATAGAAAAATTAATATAATCCAGTTCAACTCCTCCTACAACAACAAAAAACAAAAATAGGAAAAATATTTTTCAAAATCATTGAAAAACACTTATCTAAAAACAGCAAACTATCAAAAATCATCAACAAAATTACAATTAAAATCAGAAAACTGTCCACTTAACAAAGGTTTAATCAATAATATATTATACAAAGTAACCGTAACAAATAACATTAACATAGGAGAAAAAATTTACATTAGGTGCCATAGAAAAAACTTTCAAAGAAAAATGTAACAACCATAAAATGTCATTCAAAACAGAAAAATACAAACAATACAACCCTATCAATATACATATGGAGCCAAAAAGAAAATATCCCCACCAAAATTAAATCTGAATCATATAAAGAGCAACCTCACATAATATCAATAGTAGAAATCGCAAATTAAGCTTAGAGGAAAACTAGCAATAATTTGTTTTCAAAGCACAATAAACTCTCAAACAAAACAAAACAAAAAAAACAGAATAAAAGGTAAATGCAGGCACATAAATACATACTTACTTTGCTGCCTAAACACTAATTTAAATGAAAGATATACATAAAATAAGTATAACATAACCTTCAAATAAACAAACAAAATAAATATAATATAAACCACAATAAAACTAACTTTCTACAATTAGCACTTTATCGCTACCAAAATCAAATGGAAAATTATAAAAAGAGTAATCTCACATAATATTAATAACAAAAACTGTAAATTATGTTTAGGTAAAAAAAACTAGCCATAAGCAGTTCTAAAAGAAAATAAATTAACAAAAAATGAAATAACAGGTAAAAGGCACATAAACAAACACATAAGAAATACTTAATTTACTCCCTAATGCATTAATTAAAATAAACATTGAAATACAAATAGCTTGAATACACCAGTTCTCGCTCGATCACCAAAGTTAAGCAACATTGAGCCTGGTCTGTACTTAGATGGGTGACTGCTTGGGAATACCAGGTGCTGTAAGCGTTTAGTGATGGATGGATGTTGTGGTGCAGTGGATATCAGCTCAGAAAGAGAAATCGGTGAGCCGAGTTCAAATTCCAGTTGAATACCTTGCATACACTTAAGCACTGGTCCCCTTGGGAAAGGTATTAATCCATCCCTTCCCTCCAGTTATTGGTTAAATAACAAGGGTGGGACTTGGGGACCCTGCCCTTAAAAACAAATTCCAATGAATCTTGATACTTGAAAAGAAAAATATATGACTAGATACAAAACTTATATAAAAACAACAATAAATCGTTGAAAGAAAAAGGTATTACCAGCAATAAATAACAATTTAGTTGGCAATAAATGACCCGCCAAGGTTGATATACCATAAAAACAAAACAACCAACAAATTAGATATAAATAAAATAAATATAAGAAAATTTAAACAAACAAAATAATAAAAATCCAATGATAAATCTGAACTTCTACAACTAACACTTATAATTATTACAACACAAAAATCTGTATGTGAGTGGGTGTATGTGTATACATGCCTGCATGCACATGTGTATGTGTGTGTATGCACGTATATGCAAGCATTCAACATTTGAACATTAAAAAACTGACACTTCTGAAAACATAACAATAAGTCAACACAACAACATTCCAGAAGAAGAAAAAGAAAGAAAGAAAAAGAGAAAAAAAGAAATAAAAAAAAGCAAAAATGTGGTAACAGAAGACTGTCAGCCAACACCAGTTAAAACAGGAAATACATGCACGAACATAAACCTATGCACATGAACAATTAACAACAGTATAAAAAGCGAAAATTTGTAAATATAAACAGTAAATTACAAAAAAAAACCCTGAAGAGTGGACAGGAAAAAATTTGCCTATGAAACTCATGAGTTGGAATACTGAAGGTAACGTTAATCATCTAAGTGACAATTTTTTACTTATATTAATTCGGTATGAATTTTTATATAACAGAACAAAAAAAATTAAATTTCAGTTTAAAATTTCAGCATTCCCACACTTTGTGAACATGTGCAGTCACACCAACATGTTACTTTAGTCTGAAGTCCTAAAGAGCAAAAATGTCTCACAAAATTTTCTTTCATTTTATATTGTGGGCAGTACAGTATTAATAAATTCGTTATTCATAATAAACACAACCCTACAAGGTAACCAAAAAAGTTCTGTCAATTTTTAAAGGAAAAACAGAAAATGCTTCACAGCATAACTTATATGTAGTCTTTGAAGTAATTGCCATCAGCATCCAGCACCTTCTGCCAACATATTTCCAGCTGTTCAATGCCCTTGCAATAGAAATTAGGGGGTTTTGATGCAAAAAATCTGTGAGGGCTTTGTGCAAATCTACTTCATTGGTGAAGGATTTCCCACGAAGATGATTATCCAGGGAGTGGAAGAGGTGGTAATCAGGTGGTGCAAGGTCAGATGAATAAGGGGGATGGCACAAAATCTTCCACCCAAGTTGTTGTATGGTATCCCTAACCACTTGTGCAACATGCTGCTTGGTGTTGTCATGGAGGAAAAGCACACCTTTGCAAGTTACCAGTGCTGGCTCCTTCTGGCGCAATGTCTGTTGCACGCGTTTCAATTGCTGTGAGTATAGAGTACAGAATATTTGGTCCGTTGGTAGCAGTTTATAATGAACTACTTGATGACCTGTTCACCAGACAGAAAGCATAATCTTGTGTGGGTGCATAGGTGGTCTTGCAGTGTGAGGGACAGCATCCTGAGGAGACAACCAATGTCTGAAATGCTTGGGAGTTTCATACAGAACCCACTTTTTATCAGTGGTAAGTACTCGATTGAATAAGGATGCGGTATGAGGGCGAGAAAGCAACGATACACAGGCTGCCACTCATTGTCCCTTGTGGACCACCAACAGCGTTTGTGGAACCCACTTGCTCAATTTGTACGTCTTACCTAGGCGGTGCAGGTGAAGCCTGTTTCAGAAACATTGAACTGTCTTGCAAGTTCACTACACGTTAGATTACTGTCCTCTTCAATGGATGCCTTCAGAACTCCATCATTCAAGACCTGTGGTCATCTACTGCGAGGTTCATCATGGAGAGACAAATCTCCCGACTTGAATTTTCAAAACCAATACCTTGCAGTACATTCATCCACAGCACTATCCCCAAATGCTTGACATATGCAGCGATTTGATGCATCTGCTGATAAGATCACTTTGAAGTCGTAAAGCAAACAGCCCTGAATGAGATCTCTAGACACTTCCACCCTTCTCACAGCTGTCCGCATGTTTTTTATAACGTTTATGTGAGTTGTGGTGCATTGGATATCAGCTCAAAACATGAAATCGGTGGAGCCGAGTTTGAATTCCAGCCAAATTCATTGCATTTACTTACGCGCAAATACCCTTGGGAAAGGTATTAATCCATCTATTCCTTCCAGTTATGGGCTAAATAACAGGACAGATTGGGTTCTATAGCCTTGGTCGGCAACCAGTCTACAGCAGAAAGCAATGGCAACCTACTGCGAGATAATCTTCTGCCCAGTCAGTTATGTCTCTTTCGAGACATGATCGACCAAGTGTGTATCATGTATGGCACTTAACTGACTGACTGATGTTCCTACTTCTCGCTGTCCAAATTTGAAAACAATTGTTACACGCATTTTGTATATATTTTAACTTCATTCAATGACTAATCAAAAAACGATCAGAACTTTTCGGTTACCTTGCATTAAAAGTTCGCTTGCACCCCCCTGCTTCATTAGCTAGCACAATCGTTACATCCCACCAATACCTCATAAATAATGAACTATTCTGTTTTGATCTATGGAAGCACAAAAGTTTTATAAGAGAAACTACTTGGTCTCAGTGAAAAAATAAAAAATTGTTTAACATCTTTTGCTAATATCTCTTAGATAATGGACCATTTCTGTTTGATCCCTAAGAAGAGAAAAGTCATCAAAGTCACTACTTGGTCTTAGTGAAAATATGAAAGAAAGAAAGAAAGGAAAATGTTTAACGTCTGTTTAGAATGAAACGAAAAAGTTGTAAATTTCAAATCTCTTCATTTGTACCTTCTTATTTCTTAAAATAATGATCAGCATTAATATTTATGATTGTTATTACATTTTGTTAACGCAGTTATGCTAACATATTTAACTATGCTAAGGATAATTTCTAAAGACATTTTATTGTCGTAGAACATGCCATTAACTTATTCAGTCATAAAATGGAAAATTAAGATTCATCAAAAAATTCAAATAGGAAAACCACGAAATTTTTATAGGTTAAAACTAGGAAATTTTATTCTTACTAAGCATAATAGTATGTTTAAAGAAACTGTATCATAAATCATTTTTGGATAATGTTTTTGACTGTTTAAGGCAGGGTTGGGACATGCAATGAGGAGGGAGAGCCTGGAGAACCTGATGCTGACTGGACAGATAGAAGGAAGGAGAGACAGAGGAAGGCAGCGGATAACATATTTGCAGGATCTGATCAGGTGGATGACGGAACGGGGGTTGCCAGGAGCAACAGGAGCAAACATACTAAGAGCCACAAGGGATAGGGAGATGTGGAGATCCATGATCGCCTACGTCCTGAAGGGACAGGGCACATAGAAGAAGAAGAAGGCAGGGTTCAGTAATTTGAGTTTTGTTGATTGCATTAGTCATTATTCTGTTATTCCTGCACTAAAATAAGGAAATTTGTTTAAAAAAATATTTACTTTATTGTCTTTTCTTTAAATACATAAAAAAAATGGCAGCTTTCTGGATGGAGCCAGTCTGAGGTTGAGACAATTTATTTATAGTAAATTTGATATCATGGCCCTTGTCCAAGACACTGCTTAGCTGTCTGGCCCATTATTCCAAAAAATTGCCAGCCCCTAATTTTAGGTATTAAAAACAAACATTAATTAGCTTTGAAAATTAAATTCAGTATTAATAATAAAAAGTTTCATAATTTCATGAACACTTTAAAGATTAATGACATAGTTTCATTTTCAGACCATTTGCTAGAATTTTATTCATACCTTCCATTCACTTGACAGGTTAGATAACATAATTTCTGTAAACCAGAAAATAATGTAATTTTTTTACCAGAAGAGTGTTGTTTCAAAAAGACTTGTTAAGGTGAGTTTCACAATTGAAGACTTTTCCTCTGTTTTGGTTTTATTCTCTTACTCCACTAATCCTGCATCTAAAATCTTTAATCTCGAGTTTATTTAACTTCATTTATTTTTCTTTTAAAAAAAGATCTTCTTCTTTCCATTTGACACTTTTAACATTCCTTCACTTTGGTCTAAAATCTCATTCCTGCTTATTCAGTTGTCTCTCATTTTATTCTTTTCTTTTCTGTCCTTCATTTTGCTTCTTTCTTCCCAAACGCCTACTCAAAAATTCTTCTTTAAATTTTCCTTCCTTTTCTTTTAAATTCTTTTCTCTTCTCATCTTTCCATTTTGTTTTCAACTAGCGAAAATCAACCTTTTCTTTCTGCCTTTTAGCAATTTAACGTCTTGTAAAGGTACTTCTTCTTCTTCTTCTTCTAATTCTACAAGTTCTAATTCCCCAGACTTTAGACCAACTCAAAACCATTAAATTCTTCAACTCGGGGTAGTAACTTTATCATCACACCACAATTTTACCCTTTGTTATTTTTTTCTTCAAGTCTACATTCATGCATAATTTTTTTTCTCTCTTAAGCTTCAAATATTTTGACTTGCTTTACTGTGAGTGCATCATTACCACCTGGCCCCATCCTTTTCTTAACACCCTTGCTTCTCACTTTTGGAAATCTTCAGAGAACTGCACCATTAAACATATCTTCTTTATAGAAGAGTGACTTATTTCTCAATGTTTCCATAATTCCCTTGTGTAAAACAACATCCTGCTTGCTTATCTATCTTCTCTCAGCAAGAATTAATTTTAAATAAAACCAGCTTAATCCGTTAAACATTCTCTTCTGTCTTGTATTGTTTCATCTTTTTTAAACTTGTCCAAGGAAGGTAGTAACTGCTGAGACATATAGAAGTGAATCCTATGAATAGGGAATAGATATTTATTAAACTTAGATTAGTATGATCCAGGGTCAAATGGAAAGTGGGGCGAATGGTGCTAATCTTTCAAATATACAAAGGAGTATATGCCTCCTTTGAAAATCATTTCAAATCCAGGCTTCTCCCCAGGCTTGATCAACAATTTGTGGTTTTGATAGAAAATATACAGCTATTAAAGTCACTAATTAATGTTGTGATTAATTTATTGAATATTATTATATTAATTTTGAAATGTACTGCCATTATTCAATTAGCTAAATTGACTTATTTCATTTATATTGATTTAAACATTGTCTTTTGGTATTGTCTGCATTTTTTTTTAGATGGCTAATTTTAATTAAAGCAGTTGCTATGGTTGCCTTGCCCTAGAGCAATTGTTTTGTATATTGTTGTAGCGAGTTCTATGCTAACTGGGGGCATCAAGCTTATTGCTTTTTTTAACAATAAGTTATGAAAATACTAATGGTGATTTGAACTTTAAAAGACAAGATTTCTTTTCAAGTTAAGCTATGATAATCAAGCAATTACAGAATTATGTATGAAGTGTTTTAACAGATAGCATAATGTGACATAAATTTGAACTTGCTTTGTAATAATGACAGATGCCTTTGTAGTGGAACTTTTGATCCTGATTGGTCATCAAATCTCAAAATTCAAAATACGTCAGAGAAACAGTTTTTCCAGAGCTAAAGAAAAAAATCATTTCTGATCCACCCCATGTGACTGGATTGAATATTTAAGGATGGTCTCTAACCGGTTACAGTGGTCAGTCAGGGGAGGCGTTTTGCTGATACACATCTAAAATGTAACGGCAACTTCAAATCAACCCGGAGATAAGGTCAGGTCGCACCTTGTTCTCTCTCTTTTTCTCCTTGTCTATTTCAACAACTACTACTAAAACATTTTGTATGAACTCTTGATACTCTTAACTTTCTCAATGAACATTAACTCCTACAACTTATCTTATTCCTTCTTTTAATGAATTTCTATTTTAACATTCAAAGTGTATATTTTATTATTCAAGTCTCCTGCACTAATTCTACATATTCCAACCTGCCGACAACCAACCTTCTGATGAAAATTCTGCATAAAACTTGTAAGCTATAGGGAGTTTGGTTAAGTCTGACACAAGGCCGAATCAGAGAAGCATTAACCAGTTCTTCACCTTCAAAAAGATAAACAGATTTTTAAAAACAGGGAATTTTTTTTCAATACTAAGAAAAGAGTACTGAACTGCTATATAATATAAATCCTTCTATATGGCAATAAACATTTGACGATTTGTTTACAGATGAAAAAGAGCTTGAATCAATGGGAATGTAGTTCTTCCGAAAAATGCTAAGAGTACAATGAACAGAATATGTGAGCAACAAGGAAGTTTAAAAAAAAAGTTAAAATTTTTTTAATAGTTATTATCAGAAAGAAATAGATGAAATTTCTGGGGCATATAAAGTGGAAAGAGGTTCTGGGGAATTTAACACTCATAGGATGTACTTAGGGCAAAAGAAACAGAGGGAAAACAGCAAGTAACCTACCTAATGAGCCTGTGTAAATGGATGACAGAAAAGAGACTGGGAGGGATAATAAAAAGACAGTCATTGCTTAATTATAGGAAGCTGTGAAGAGACATGATTGTTCATGTCCTAAATGGTCATAGCAAGAAAAACATCTTGATAATGGAAAATGTATGACTAAAATAGCAGATCAGAAAAATTAGAGAAATTATTACATAGCATATGAAAAGTTAATATTTAAAAAAAAAAGAGGATTCGATAGACTAAACTTTTGCCCGGTTCACACTCCACCCATGTCTATTGAACAGTTGAAGAGGCTCATCCCTTGTTCCCTGTTTAGGATGTGATTTCTGGCTTTCTCTTTTCCAATCTCTTCACTCTTATGTAGCCCCCTACATATCAGTGGCGTTACCGCCTTGCTTGAGGTGATATGATTAAAAAAAAAAGAAAGTATTTATAACTGATAAAAGAAGATGCGACACAGAAATCCGAAGTTACATTGGAATGGTAAAAGATGTTTTCCAGAAACTAGGCAAAATATTAGAAACAGAAAAATTCCTTTGTTAGAATAAAGAAAAAAAAGATGAACTGCTATGCAATATCAATCCACCTGTAAATATTGGACAATTTCCATCTAAATAAAAGTGGAAAATTAAGGCAATAAAGGGCTACAGAAGGATGATGATAATACCATGGATGAAGCATGTGAACAACGGGGAAGTTTTAAGGAGAGTTAGAACAAATAAGACACATATTTATAATTAGAAACAAAGCATTGAAATTTCTGAGATAAGAGAAAAGAGAGCTTGGAGAATCTGGCACTCACAGAACATATTGAAGACCAGAGGAACAGAGGGAAATATTGAATATTCTACATAAGCTCGTATAAGTGGGCAGTAGAATAGGTATGGATGGTCAGGAGACAAACATTGCTTAAAAGATATGAAGTTATGGAGAGCTATGATCAACCACATTTTGTAGAGACATGGTCCATAAAAGAGAATAGACTAGAGGCTCATCTCATGATAGAGTAAACAAACAGTAGAATAATGGTTTACATGTTAATCTTGCAAATAATTCCAACAGCAGTGAGGTCAGTTGTCATCATGTTCCTAACTTTGGGAAACTTACAGGTACCTGGAATAATAATTAGAAAGCTAACCTAGTACACTAATACACCTGGAGCATGTTCAAGTTTTACTGAGCGCTTCACAACCATATCCTTGTCACAAGCTAAACTAAATCCTACACATATTCTTTATTTATGTATCGCTGTTCAGCATGTTGCCATATTCAACTTCAATATTTTTTCTATATTTCTGAGATGAGGGATTGTATTTATATATATATATATATATATATATATATATACACACATTAAAATTTGTGTATTTAGGCAGCAAATATTCTTTTAAATATGTCAGATTAAATAAATTGTAAGCATTATGTTTGTTTATTTTTAATAAAATTCATTCATACTCACGGATAATCTTTCGCGTATTAAAATCAAAAGAACGGAAATGAGCCGTAACATTGACAGATGTTATTTTCATTCACTTCTCAAGGTAACCAAGTACTTTCAACCTCTCTCTGAGATCATCTTCATGGGTGTGAGTTATGGTAACAAATGTAAGCGGAAAACTCTGTTGCTAAAAATCACTGTACAATTCCTTCACCTTCAGCAGTACAAATCTCTTCTGCAGCTTTTCTGGTTGAAAGACCCCGTTTCCAGCAGTAACGAATCAAAACTCGCAGCTCAATTTTATCAATTGCCATGTGGAATACAAAGATGAAGACCACTATTACAATTTAAACACAAAATTGCATAAAAATTAAATTTTTCGCAAGTGTTTTACGAACTTTTGGGAAGACCTAATAATTATTTCCACTATTTACATTATTCAGAATATTGTTTTCGTCTCTGTTGCCATATACACCTTCAATATTTGTCTATATTTCTGAGATGAGGGATTGTAATTATTTACACTATTTACATTGTTCAAAATATTGTCCTCAACTTTGCTGTCATATTCACAACATTTTGGTCATTATATGCTTCAACTTTCTATTGAAATTTTGAACTGAATCCTTTATTTCATTCACTCGGGTAGCATGTTCTTGTTCCATAAGTCATGCTGCTTCCAGATGTCTCTGTTATATCTATTTAACTCAACTCTCTAAGATTTTTATTCACAACAGCTATAGGCAGGTATTGAACTCACAACTCTTTAGGGCAAGTCACTGGATTTAACCAAAACTTTTATCTACTGAACCATATGTCGTTGAAGAAGCAGGCCAGAGTGTACAATGGATTGAGTGTAGTGAATATGGTAACAAAGACGAGAACGACAGTCTAAGCAATGTAAATAATGCAAATAATTACAATACCTCAACTCAGAAATATAGACAAATTCTTTATTATGGAACAATGATTAACAAATTGACAAACAGTTTGTTACTCCTTCAGTAGATGCACACCTCACTGTGTTCCCTATGCAGAAACTTACATCAGACTGAGTAAAATTCTTTCAAGTCATAGTCAGAGCTGACTTGTTCTGTAATATCACCACATAGACATTGACAAAGCAATTGGAAAAGAATATAGATGACATATATGTATGGCGAGCCACTTGTATCCAAAGATGCCTGTCTACTATGGCGGATACCTATTCCCCATAGCAGACGCCTCCTCAGGCATACTTGTTTATTCAACACCCACAAAGCCTACCTGTAGTTTATACTTGTTAGGGCGCCACTCCTATTTGACTACAAATGGACTGTTTCCATTGTTATATATAGCAATGGTGGATTCTCTACAAGGGAGTCGTAGAGAGTCACTTGAGAGTCTCTAATGAGTTACTGAAGAGTCAGTGCGAGTCAGTGAAGAGTTAGTCACACTTCCGGTGGCGTACCGGAAGTAATCACGTATACACACGTCTTACGACGGATTGGACTCTTGTATCTTTCTATTGTAAATATTACTAATCACTTCTGTACATACTAACCGTCTTTCCGCGGAATACAACTTATATTCTGATTCTGTTGTTGAGTTATTCATTTATACTTGGCGACATAACAATACTGCAACTATGCTGTGTGGACCTTAGTTACAGTTTTTGGGTGAGAGTTCATTATCTGTTATGAACAACAGTCAAACAAGGACAAGGCGCTCATACCCTTGGTCATGATGACTTGTGATTTCATGCTAGCATTGATTGCATGTATACAAGAATCATACATGTTACAATGAATCTATTCTGGCAACAGCTCTATGGTTATCTATCTCCTGATCTTGCAAGTCATTTGGGAGAGAACAAGAAGATCCATGACACATTCTTAAAGAAGTAAAGATGTGCTTAGCAGAGATTTTTTGTGAACACCAACACATGGACACACCAGCATTGGTCACCCATTTAAAGCATCAATTCAGCAAATATGGGAAGACAGAAGGATGCCAACCAGATGTGATGGATAGTGATGAAAATTGGTGAGAAAGTCATGAGGATCTGTGTAATTAGAATTCCTTGATGACAATAATGGAACTGATTGCTTCTTAGATTTTTAGCAGCAATCTAGAGTTTTAAATACAAATTTTGAGGAAACTAGAATTAAAAAGAAAAATATTTTCTTTTCTAAAATTAAAAATATTGCTCACCATGAACTGATGATGAAAACTGAGGATTATTATGTAACGGACCAAACAATTAGAAAAGAATATAGATGGCATATATACAAGGATCATACATGTTATAATGAATCTATTCTGGAAGAAGCTTGGGCACCTCGTCTTGGTGTAATGCTTGGCAAGCTTGTCTTGCTAGAACCTATTACAACTAGGTAGTGATTTCACTCCTCACTGGGTACGTCATACTTTCGACACTTAGAAAATCAACTATTCTTGAAGCAGCTCTATGGCTATCTACCTCCTGACCTTGCAAGTCATTTGGGAGAGAATAACATGATTCATAACACATTCTTAAAGAATGTGTTATGAATGTTTCTTTTGCTCCGATGAACTTAGCTCACTGGTGCCCCCTATATAGAAATTTACTCAAGTCACAAAGTTAGCAACTAGGTTCCATCCTTTTATTGTGTAACCAATAAATTGTAAACGCAAATTCTACTCCAGCAGCTTCTTTTCTTGCACTTCCTGCCTGTGGAATTCCATTTCATTTACTTGCTTTCCCGACAGCTACAATCTCCAAGAATTTAAATGTAAAGTCAATAGTCATCTCCTATCTCAATGACTTGCATCCTCTCTCTCATGCTCTTTCCTCCATCCACTCCACTTTCATGAGCATTCTCATCCTTCTCTTACTCATAACTTTCACTTTCTCACAACTTTCCTCCTATGTAACCCCCTGCAAAACAGTGGCAGTAAAATGCCTTGCTGGCGATATGATTATAAAAAGAATGAAAAAATTCTATACTATTATAATGTGGATATAAAGTGGGTGATCAATTCTACATTACAATCAATATACAAATTGATCCCCAACTTTATGGCCACAATCATCCTTCTTTTACCCACTTCCTGACACCCCCTATATAACCTGTCACTCTTCCTCACAAGTTTTTTCCTATGTGACTCCCCTGCAAAACAGTGACAGTAAAATGCCTTGCTTGGGGCGATATGATTATAAAAAAAAAGTAATGATGAGTTTATCAGGGAGATTGTTTTGTGATCAGCAAAGCATGGACATACTAGTATTTTTCATCCATTCAGAATATATCCAGCAAATATATGAAGACAGGATGCCAACCTGAAGATTATCCATACGTGACAGATAATTATGAAGACGGCAAAAGAAGAGTCGTGTGGCTATGTGCAATTGCCACGCCCTGATGAATAATAATAATAATAATAATAATAATAATAAACTGGAAAACATCACAGAAATAAACAATGTCATCTATGTAATAGTTTCATCAGCGACTGAAAATCTTAATATCAACACAAATAAAAGATTAAACAAAGCCCATTTGGAAGTCAACATTTGAGTGAGCAACCAAGGAAATCAGATGTGAATTATCAATACTAGATGAAAGTTCAAGAAATTCAATTGAAAAGCAAGAAGATTAAGTGGAAATATAAAATTAAAACAGTAAATGTAATTTCACCAATTAAGGAAAATACTTAAACAGAAACTGCAATTAAAGGCACAGAGAACAGGAATGAGATGAAAAAAATGTAATAAGTTCTATTGACAAAATAAGATATTCCAAACAAATTGCAAAAAGTTTTATAGGAAAATTGGAAAAGCAGTCACAGTTATAAAAGTCACCATCTATTGAAGAAGTGCAACAATTTTGAGAGAACGAAAGCAACTCAAAGAAATATAATGTTGATGCCAATGATATCAAATGAAAGAACAAAAAAGAATGAAGAATAAACAGGTACAAGAATGGAGAAATATAACCATAAATAACAGGTAAATATAACCATAAATAACAAAATCCCCAAAAATGACAAGGTACTCAGTTTTTGGCCGTATCATCTTTCAACAATTCATAAAACTCTTGCACAAACTTTATCAATACTAATTAATGAAACAGATGGTCCAAAATATTAAAGACCAATAACATGTCTGTCCAACACATAAATTGATCACATCAGTCCTGATGAACTGTACTTACTCTATTTTACAATGAAAATGTTCTTCCCATGTGTTGTGTCGTGAAAATATGATACAAACAAATGAGGGGTTAGTCCGAGTGCTAAAGACTAAGGAACACACGATTAAATCAACAATAAGGTTTATTGTACTAAAGGTACAAATATTAAGAGTCTACACAATAGTCACTATGTACCAAAATGGAGCGTAGAGTACTTCCATCTGTTCCTGGTCATCTTCCGGTCATCAGCTCGCTTTTAATCTACTGCATGGTGTATTTATAATGGGTGACAGGCAATTGCTAGGGGGCGACAGGTTCTTCCATTACAACACTATGAAACAGAAGTAAAGTACTAATAACTAAAATGATCCTGGAAAATTGCAGGGAAAAATGGAGATATATCAACACAGCTTGGATTACCATAAAACTGTTGATAGTGTTCTTCACCTAAAGGGTTTGGAAATCTACACAGTCTCCTTAGTGATAGTAAATTATCTTAAATATAGAATGGAACTGTGGAAAACCACATTATTCTTAAATCACACTAAATATACTACTACTTTCAATTGTTTGAATATCCAATGAGGAATCTTTCAAGGAGACTCCTTATCACCTCTTCTGTTCTTTCTGTCCTTAATCTTCCTTGGGTATGAACTAAACAGTAATTGTGGATACAATGTAAGAAAGTAATGCCACAGACATGTACATCTGGTGTTAAATACTGAGTTGAATTTACAAAACAGAATATCAGCCACAAACACTTTGGCTGTTTTTCTGGTGCAATACAATTTCAACATCCTTAGTTGGGCCATAGATTATATTAAGCAAATGGGTGTCAAAGTGAGAAAGCTCCTCACTTACCTAAGGCTGATTTTGATCCTCTGTATGTGTTTAGCTCCAAAGGAGAAAGAGGATTGGTTCAACTAGAACTGTCCAGCAAAACCACAACAGTCAATCTTTTAAGATATCTGGAAAGTACAGAATCCTGGATGATGATCTGTGTCAAGGAACATGAAAGAAGTAAAAAAAACTTTATTTAGTAATAAATGAAAATGAGATTCTGATGTCGTATGTGCCTTACCCCTGCTCATGCCTGAATAGACATTATACTCAGTGCTCTTCAGAGAAGTCAGGTACAGGGTTGATCTGATGTGCCCTCCTAGCTACCAAATAGAGACCTGGATCATCAACCCAGTCGCACATTAGTTGACAGTAATTTTATATACAAGAGATTCAGTCCTGTGTTTTTCTTTGTAATGTATGACAAAATTTCATTAAATCAATTCTATTTTGTAGCTTCTCTCAGATCTGAATGCAAATCTTTCTTGTTTTTAATAAGTTTCAATTTGCAGACAAAAACAAATTGAAATTGTTACAGTGGAACATCCTGCCGTCCCCGAGAATAGGATGCTCTAGATTATAAGAGACGGTGATGAGCACTACAAGGGAGATCAACCAATTTGGCAAAGGCATTCACTATTTGATAGTTTATTCCACTCCTACTCGTTGATTGCTTATCTGTATCTTATTGTTAATTGGACAGTAGTACAATAAATCCGTTATATCGTATTCCTGTGTCGAGTACTATTCTTCCACTAATCTTTACACTGATATTCCTTTTCGGGATATATCAGAAATATAACAAGCAAAGCAATCGAATTATTCTGAGTGAATTGTGAAATAATATTAGATCTTTACAAACTAGATAGTAATATGCATGGCTGACCTCTCATATGCAAGTATGCCTGTCTACAAGGGTGGCTAGCTAATCCCCATTTCAGACGCTTACTCAGGCACATTTGTGTTTTTTCAGCACCCACAGAGCTCATCTGTGATTTATACTGCAACTATGTTGAGCAGACCTTAGTTACAGTTTCTGGGAGAGAGCGTATAATTTGGCGTGAATAACAATCTGAAAAAGACCAGGACACTCAAACCCTTGGTCACGATGACTTGTGACTTCATGCTAGCACAACCATCTAAGTTTACTCAATTTCACTCACAAGTCTAGGGTCAACCAATGGTATAGTTTTCAGGCACTTTCAAAAGGTGCTGCATGCTGAAATCATCTCCCTTAGACCAGCAAGATCCAGAAGACCAATAACATAGTGACTAATCGACCATGGTAAGATTCGAACTCAAGCTTCATAGTCAGAATGCAAATGTTCTAATCGCTCGTCCATGTGCCCATGTAAGATAGCAATATAAACTGTAGACAAATGTTCATGTATAGAAAAATCAATATGTTTGATCTTACCTTGATTTTGTTGCTTCTGACGAACCATCAGACTAAGGAAGTCATGTCTTCCTGCTGGCATATTTCTTTGCTTTGATGTCTGTTTGATAACTGCCAAAGACTTGACTTTACTTTTTATGTGTTCCTGTTCTTGCAAGACTGTAAAAACCATTATGAGATAGCAAAAGAAACAAAGAAAAAAATATTCTTTCTATCTATTGTCTCTTATGCAGTAACAATTCTGCTACTTTTGGTACCTAGATACGCGGTAGCTGTGTTTATTTATTATTTTTTTGACAGCATTTTACTCATTTTCAGGTTATTTAAAACCGAAACTTATTGTATTTGGTTGGCCCCAGAAAGTCCTGACTCACCAAGGAAGCAAAAAGAAAACAAAATTTGGTAAATTTTTGTTTTGTTTCTCGAAGGCCTTTACCCCATCAAAACTTTCTAAAACATCCTTAATTCTGTGCAAATGTACTCAAATCGATACTTGTTTTTTGAAGAAACCTACCTTTTTTATGGTATCAACCAGAAATACATCAGATCATATCTCACCTCTTACCACTGTTCTCATATCTGATTCACTGCTGAATGACTTGAGGCATAGGATACTTATTTCAGTCGATTTACTCCCTTTGAGCAATTACTTCACGATTTGTTTGATTTCAGAACTCATTTTCCACATAGTAATTGCAAAAAGGAAGTAAAAAGACCATAAAATCGGAAAACTGCGTGTGACGTCAGTCTGCAGTGAATAACATTTTCTAACCATGGTTAGGGGGTGAGATAAACAGCAACAAGAAGTTCCATATTTTTCTGCTCGATAACATGAAAAAAAGTAGGTTTCTTCAATAAACAATTATCGATTTGAGTTCAGCATATACATTTGCATTGAAATAGGGATGTTTTGGAAAGATTTGAAGGGGAACAAAACAAAAATTTACCCAAAATTTTTTGGAACAACACCACCATTTATTCTTCAACATAAAATTCATCATTCTTGACAATCATTCGCCAGTAAATCAGCCAGAAACTGAATCCGTTCCTATTATTAGTCAAATGGCTTTGAAGCAAAGTTAGTAAACAAGCTGCCTTCACTTTGCCAAATGTATTGAATTTCTGGTTGTGGCGAATGTATACCATCGAGTGGAATAAACCATAGTCACTCAGACCGGCATCAGGACTGAATGGTAGATGTGGAACATTTATGGACATCCAGAACACATGGCCCAGTGAATAAAAGTGTTAGTTGAATCCAGTGACTTGACCCAAAGAGCTGAGAGTTCAATACCTGGCTACAGCAGTTATGAACAAATAATTTAGAGTTGAGTTAAAGAGAGATAACTGATAGATGTGTGTCATTGTGGTGCAGTGGATATCAGCTCAAAACAAGAAATCAGGGAGCTGAGTTCAAATTCCAGTTGAATTCCTTGCATTCACTCTTGTGCAAATACCCTTGGGAAAGGTATCAATCTATCTCTTCTCTCCAGTTATGGGTTAAATAACAGGACAGATTGGATTCTATAGCCTTGAATAGTGACCAGTCTACCACAGAAAGTAATGGCAACTTACTGCAGGATAATGTTCTTCCCAGTCAGTCAGTCTTTTGAGACCTGATTGCCCAAACATGTATCACGCATGGCACTTAACTGACTGACTGAATATAATAATTGGAGACATGATTAAGGCTTCTACCGGGCATAAAGTGGGGGGAGTCAATTTTCTATTGTTATGAAGTAATAAACTGATCCCCCACTGATTACTATTTAATAATATAATACATTTCTTCCCTCTCTAGCTATGAGTCAAATAACAGGACAGATTGGGTTCTATAGCCTTGGCTGGCAACCAGTCTACCACAGAAAGTAATGGCAACCTACTGTGGGATAATCTTCCATGTCAGTCATGTCTCTTTTTGAGACATGATCGCCCAAGCATGTATCACGTATGGCACGTAACTGACTGACTGAACTGATAGTGAGACATCTAGAAAAGCTCATGGAACTAAAACAATCTACCGCAGTGAAGAGAAAAAAGGGGTCAGTTCAAAATTCCAATCATCTGAAGAATGTCAGAGTGTACAACAGCCGAAAAGTCATGAATATAGCAACAAAGATGAAGACAACAGTCCAACTAATGTAACCAGTGTAAACAAGACAGTGACATGCAAATTTCAAATTCCATATCTTAAAGTAATAGTAAAATCTGTGGTCACAATTTCTTCTCTTCTAAATTCAATATTTTCTTGACCAATCCTGTGTTTTTAGATTTTGAATCAAATAATCCATTTTCCCCTCTGCAATTTTGATTTGATATGATATAAATTATCCAAATGAATAAGGAACAAAAAATATTTGCAATGTTCAAAACATTAATTTAAAACAGTGCCCAATATAAAAATAGAGCAATGAATATTTATTATTAATTATACTTTAGAACACATACAACCTACAATCTATAACAAAATTGTACATTTTGTTTTTCGACATTGAAAGAACAAAGACTCATCAGGTAGTTAATAATGATGGTAGGTTGTACATGTTCTAAAGTATAAGAAAACTAGCAGTATAGCCCGGCATTGCTTGGGTGTAATGAAAGCTTTAAAACTAATCCATGGTCCTGGAGCTCAGACTCAGCCTAAAAAATATTTGTGTAAAGTTTGGTGAGAATCAGATAAAAATTGTGGATTTGTATAAAGGACATACAGACAGATAAACAGACACACACACACACACACACAAACATCTTGCCTTATATATATATATATATATATATATATATATATATATATATTATCGATTTTCTGCACTATTGTAAGCACTGCAACCTTGAAACTTCTGAATATCGTTTCTTATGTCTTTGTTTATGAGTGTATGAAATTTGATTATAATCGGACCACTCCTTCTATAACCCCATTTTTTCGATATTTATTGGGGGTACCTCAACACAAAATCTAGCTAAGAACACTCGCAGACACTTATAGTACAACTGTGTAAATTTCGGTTCAGCTGTTTCGGAATCTATAGGTAACGGACACACAGACACACACACACATGCACAAAGTTCCATTTATAAATTAGATTAGATTAGATTTAGATTTAGATTTAGATAAGATATAAATTACATAATTGATCTTCCAGAAAACAACACAATGTACCTCCTTGGCCTCACTCTCTCAATCGACCTCAAGTGGAACGACTACATTGAATCAATAGCTGCATTTACTGCTAAGAAGGTTGTCACTGTATCAAGCCAGGAGCCTTTTTTTGTCAGAATCCATCTATCATTCTTCCATGCATTAATTCTGTTGCCATATCTGGTCAGATGCTCTTGCTATTCATCTCGGGGTTCTTGGAAAAAAAAAAGGAAGACCTGCAATGTAATTGATCTCAATATAGCAGCTCGTACTAGTCACTTTCTCACCAACATGATGTGGCATCTCCCTGCCTTTTCTACAAATATTATCACAACTTCTGTTCCCACAACCTACTTTTCTTGGTGCTCTGGTCATATGAATTCACCTGTTTTAACAATACATTTTTTAAGAAAAAAATATTATAACCTATTCTTGAAGGAAAAATTGCTCTTAGCAAAACATTTTTAAATACAAAACTAGAAGACATTTTCAGTTTTCTAAAATAAACAAAAAATAAAAAAATTCATTAAAATCTGATTAAATCAACCTTCTCACTATAACTAAACATTTAAAAAAATCCCTTAAAACCCCACCTTTTTGGCATTAAATAACCAACAGAGGTTGATATGCTGTTAAACAAAACTTAAACTTAATCCATTACTTATTCCACCAAACCATGAGTTGAATAACAGGACAGACTGGGTTCTATAGCCTTGGTTGGCAGCCAGTCTACCACAGAAATAAATGGCAACCTATGGTGCTAAAATTGTCTGCTTAGTCTGTCATGACTCAAAATAGACATGATCACTCAAGCATGTATCACTTATGGCACTTAACTGATTAACTCCTTAATAGAAAATTTCTAGCAATTCCCTCTCTCATTTCTAGCAATTCCCTCTCTCATTTCTCCATCTTCCAGAAAAACCCTCAGCTCCTTACTTCATTTGATATTTTTTAACACTCAGTAATCCTTTGTGTCATAGTGGCTTTATTGCCTTGCTTGAATTGAAATGATTAAAAAATAAAATTCTCTTAAATCTTGTTCTACCATCAATTTACTGAATCATACCAGGTTGATTATTTGTTATTTTTCTCTGTTCCTCTTAATTTTGATGTCTTGTAAGTGTTTCACTTAATTAAAATCACTGTATTGGTGTCAGATAAAGTAGGGGATAATTTCTGCTAATAATAAACTTCAAAGCTTATCCCCTGCTTAACGGATTGTGACTTGTTTTTATATCTACCATATTCACGCATTCAGGGCATAACCTAAATTAAAAGTCTTTGGCTGGTCTGCTATTACGTGATGATAGCAGGAAGTTTTCACATACTTGATCCTGAGCCCCATACATCTAAACACTGCATCTGGGACTCCAGCAGAAGCAATTGATTCAAGAACAGAACCCCAGGCAGGCCCTCAGTTAAAACTTACAAACATTTCCACAGAGCTTCGGAAGCTTTTGGCCACTGAATCACGTACATATCCACCTTCGTCCAGAATTTCCTACCCAGATGGCTCTTGTGGCACCCCATACCTCCACCTGCTTTTATCTTTTCTGTTTTCTCTTCATTGAGATCCTCCAGAACGACCTTCTCAGAGTCCTTTACTAATAGGTTCAGTCTTCACCAGGCATTGCATGAATCTGGCTTTTGCACTTAAATTATTTTGTCCAACCAATGCTCTGATCTTCATCTTAACTGGGAATCATGGAATGTCGTACAATATTAATTTATCTATTTTATACAATGTAAAAAATTATTTTTCTATGCTGAAATAGTTTTTTTTTATTTTTTTTTTATTTTTTTTTTTTTTAATCATATCACCCCAAGTAAGGCAAAAACGCCAGTGGTGCGCAGGGGGCTACGTAAGAGTGAAAAGATCGGAAAAGAGAAAAACCGGAAATCACATCCTAAATAGGAAACAAGGGATGAGTCTCTTCACCTGTTCAATAGACGTGGGTGGAGCGTGAACCAGGCGATAGTTTAGTCTATCTACTCCAATTGAAAAAAATTTTCTTATATAAATGTAATTTTCTAATATAAATGTACTGAACACATTTTAATACAACTGAGTTAGTCAATCAGTTAAGTGTCATACGTGATACACGCTTGGGCGATCATGTCTCCAAATAGACATGACTGACTGGGCAGAAGATTGCCATTACTTTCTGCGGTAGACTGGTTGCTATCCAAGGCTATAGAACCCAATTTGTCCCGTTATTTAACGCATAACTGGAGATGAGTATTTGCGCATAAATGAATGCAAGGAATTCAAATGGAATTCGAACTCGGCTTTCTGATATTTCATTCCCAGCCGATATCCACTGCACCATCCACGCACATTTTAATACAATTGAGTCAGTCAGTATAGGGAGTTAGGTGGCCATATGTAAGGAGTGATGTGGTCACAGAAATTGTCTGACAGCTATGACTGGAGTCTCCTGCTTGTTTGGCATGGTGAAGGGTCCTGTTGCATGACATAGGGTCTTCCAGTAGCCACCCTCTTGAGCTAGGGTAGCACTGCCTCCTTAAGGCACTTGATGTAGACTCCTGTGTTGAGTCTGAGGCCCTGTGGGAAGATCAATGGAGGTATAATGTGAACATCGCTAGTGATCACTCCAAACACCTTCATACTCACCATTAGACTCATCCAGTTCTTTCCAAATTCTCTGGACTAACTTCAGATACACACACAAACATTCTGAAATGTTGTATTAGAGCTTTCTGGTGGAGTGAATTGCGTCATGGTGCTCTTTTTTTATCGATGGTCAACTGACCCTATTACATTACGTTATACAACATGCATATGCAAAATTAAAAATATTAACAATTTACTCATCTCACCCTCTATATATATATATATATATATATATATATATATATATGTAAAGTGGATGACAAATATATATATATATATATATATAATCTAATCTAATCTAATCTAATCTATCTAAACTTATTTATAAATGGAACTTTGTGCACGTGTGTGTCCATTACCTATAGCCTCTGAACCAGCTGAACCAATTTTCTTGAAGATTTACACAGTTGCACTATAAGCGTCTGCGAGTGTTCTTAGCTAGGTTTTGTGTCGCGGTGCCCCCAATATATCTCGAAAAAATGGGGTAA
Organism: Ascarosepion bandense; assembly: GCA_037127315.1. Classification (NCBI taxonomy): domain Eukaryota; kingdom Metazoa; phylum Mollusca; class Cephalopoda; order Sepiida; family Sepiidae; genus Ascarosepion; species Ascarosepion bandense. The sequence goes on from JBBBDQ010001124.1 coordinate 1,465,093, forward strand.
TAGAAGGAGTGGTCCGATTTTAATCAAATTTGATACACTCATAGACAAAGACATAAGAAACGATATTCAGAAGTTTCAACGTTGCAGTTCTTACAATAGTACAGAAAATCAATAATATATGTATATAAAAGGCAAGATGTTTGTGTGTCTGTTTATCTGCTTGTATGTCTGTATTTTTTCAGCCCTTTTATTTTAGTTTTTGCTTCGGGTTTGGCTCTAAGTAGGTATAATTGTAGTTCTTAGTCTCAGCCATGATACCATTTACTCAAAGGACTTATTTAGCCTTCAAAATTCAGTTTACGACGAAAAAAACTTATTTGATATTGATACCAGGAAATCAAAATTTGACTTACATTCATTCATTTTTCTTTCAGTCTACGGTTTTGCTTTAACTGGAAACAACTATTGCTTTTTAGTCTTTCGTGCCAACGTCCAAAGAGTCTGAGCTCCAGGACCAGGAATTAGTTTTAAAGCTTTCATTACACCCAAGCAATGCCAGACTATGCTGCTAGTATATATATATATATATATATATATATATATATCAGTTAAGTACCATACATGATGCACATTTAGGCAATCATGTCTTGAAAAAGACATGACTGACTAAGCAGAAGATTTCCCACAGTAGATTGCCATTACTTTCTGCAGTAAACTGGTTGCCAGCCAAGGTTATACAACTGAACCTGTCCTTCTATTTAACCCATAGCTTGAGGGAGAAGAGATAGATTAATACCTTTCTCACAGGCATTTGTGTGAAAGTGAATGTATCAAATTCAACCGGTATTTGAACTCCTCTCCAATTTCTCATTTCAAGCTGATAGCCACTATTTTGCACATATGTTTCCTATTTGTTTTTTATTTTATAATATATCTCAATCTAACATGTCTCACTTTATGAAAGTTTTATTAAAAATCATGAGAAAAATGAAAAAACAAAGAGACATAAAATACTGGTATGCTATGACTTTGCGTTTTTATTGGTCAGATATGTACCACGTGTATTAAAGCAATAAATAATTTTTAAATGTATGTGTGTAGAATATTCTGGATGGTTAAGTTTGTGTTTTACAGCTTATTGACTTTTCGTAGGTTATATAAAGTGATATATAATAGAAAAGGATTTATATATACTATTCGAGGTAGCGAAGCGTTTTGGGCAAATGTAACCAGGCAGGACAATCTAGTAAGTAGCCATAATTACATCATATAGCTATAAAATATTTTTAGATTGTAAGAATTATTAGGAGATAATAATGATTTGCTGATACAAGTTCTACTATTTAACCCAGAGCTGAGGGGGAGGAGAAGAGGTGGATTCAAACTTTTTTCCAAGGATATTTGCACTTAACTGAATAAAACCAAATGACTGGAATTGGGACTCAACTCCCCATTTTCCAAATCCAAACTCTTACCCATTATACCCTTGCACATTCTACCCTTATACATTGCACATTCTACCCTTATAGCACCTGGTATTCCCAAACTGAGACCTATTTAGCTATTGACCAGGACTGATGTTGATTAACCTCAGTGATTATTCTATTTTATTAGTAGTTTCTCCATCTGAATCTATCCTGCACATATATAAATCTACCGTCCACCCGTGTATTGAATACTGCTGCCATATCTGGTCGGGTGCCCCTGCTATTCTCCTTGGGGCTCTTGACAAAATTCAACGGAGAATCTGTAATGTGATCGATACCAACTTGGCAGACCGGCTGCAGTCACTCTTTCACCAGTGTGACGTGGCTTCCCTGTGCCTCTACTATAAATACTTTCACGGCTTCTGCTCTGATGAACTTAGATCACTGGTGCCCACTAGATATGAATTTGCATGAGATACTACATTAGCTACTAGGTCCCACCCTTTTACAGTGAAACAGATAAGATGTAACTGCAATTTCTACTCCAACAGCTTCTTTTCTCACACTTCCCACCTGTGGAATTCCCTTCCATACACTTGATTCCCTGACAGCTACAATCTCCACGAGTTTAAATGTAGAGTCAATAGACACCTCCTAACACACGAACTCGCATCCATTTTCTCAAACGCCCTTCCCATCTACCCAACCCCCATCCTCACTATCCTTACCCATCTATCATTCTCCTTCTGACATTTCCTATATCTAATCACTCTTTCCAATCACTTTCCCCTATGTAACCCCCTAACCACTCTTTCTCATCACTTTCCTCTATGTAGCCCCCTGTGCAATAGTGGCAGTGGAATGCCTTGTTTGGGGTGAAATGATTAAAGGAAAAAAACAGTTATTGTTGTTAGTTCCATGTCTTCATTATGTCTTGTGAGTGACATATTTTTCCAGATTTCTTTCCTCATTATGCAATATCAACTTTCTCTATCTGCTTTTAAGTATAATTAGCCTTTTTTTTCGAGTTTCCTTAAAACTTTCTCATTGCTTACATGATCTAGTCATGATATTCTCTAGAAGTGATTAAGTAACAGAGATAGAGGTGGATAGGACAAATAGCAAGAAAAAAGAATAACAGTAAAAGTAAAAAGGTTGGTTAATTAGTTCCTAATGGAGAACAAGTGCAACAGAAAATGGTTAGGCAGAAGATGGAGAAATGAGAGACAGAGGATTTTGCTAGAAGAAGAGAGAGGGATGTGTTAGAAAATGGAGAGATTTGAAAGAGTGGTTTGCAAGAAGATGAAAAATATCGGGGTTTACTCAAAGATGGAAATATGAGAGAGAAGGATTAGAAGGTGAAAAAAGAAAAAGAGGTGTTTACTAGAAGATGGAGAAATAGGAAAAAAGGGGGGTTTTCTAGAAGATAGAGAAATTAGAGAGAGGTGCTTGCTAAAAGATAAAAAAATGAGAGAGCAGCATTTGCTAGAAGGAGGAGAAATGAGAGAGAGGGAATTGCTATAAATGTGATAGAGGGGCTAGATAAAAAATGAAAGGGCAGCATTTGCTAGGAGGAGGAGAAATTAGAGAGAGAGGGAATTGCTAAAAATGTGATAGAAGGGCTTGCTAAAAGATAAAAAAAATGAGAGAGCAGCATTTGCTAGAAGGAGGAGAAATGTGAGAGGGAATTGCTGAAAGATGGAGAAATGAGAAAGAGAAATATGTTAAAAGATATGGCAGAGAATATCATCGTCTGAGTCATCATAGAAGGGGTTGGGAATGGTCTTTGTTCCCTACAGTCATGGAAAAATATACCCAAACAAGGTTGTGATAATTTTATGAATATATGCAACAGATATCTCTCAAATATTTTATGATTTTTATTTTATCTTCAGAATCTTATTTTATGCACAGATATATATATATATATATATATAATTCCTGTTCTAATATCAACAAGGAAAGTTAATCTAATAATGTTGCTGGTAATATCTCTTTACATGCTCATCCTGTGATGAACACCTGCAAGCAGTCATGTCTGCTAGCAGATGCAAATAAAAAGATATGTAGAATTTGGTAAAAACTTGATACATACAGTCTGCCAGCTTCTTTTTATATTCAATTTTTTAGAAAGCAAGGTATTTGGGGAAAGATTGAAATAAAAACAAGTCGAAATGTAACAAACAAATTTATGCCAGAATATTATTCCCAGCATCCTTCTGCAGAATCACTCTTTTCTTGTTTCAAGTCACTTTTTCATCTATGAGGAAATCTTCAAGCATTCACTGCCTTATAAGAAACTGATATTGAGACAAAGAGGACATACCTTTTTCTAAATGGCTATTTCTCACAGAGGGACATACATCTGACAGGTGTTATCTTTTTTTTTTTAATCATCTCACCCCAAGCAAGGCATTCTACTGCCACTGTTGTGCAGGGGGTTACATAGGCGAAAGTGATGAGAAAAAGGGGTTAGTTATAGGAAATGTCAGGAGGAGGATAATAGACGGATGAGAATACCGAAGATTGGGGTGGAGTAGATGAAAAAAGAACTTGAGAGAATGGATGCGAGTTAGTGAGATAGGAGATGTCTATTGACCTTGCATTTAAATTCCTGGAGATTATATCTATCGAGGAAGCAAGTATATGGAAGGGAATTCCACAGGCAGGAAGTGCATAAAAAGAAGCTGTTAGAGTAGAAATTGTGGTTACATTTTATCGGTTTCACTTTAAAAGGGTGGGACCTAGTTGCTAGTCGCTCATGTAAATTCATACCTAGGGTGCACCAGTGATCTAAGTTCATTGGAGCAAAAGCTGTGAAAGTATTTATAGAAGAGGCACAGGGAAGCCACATCACGCCGGTGAGAGAGCAACTGCAGCCGAGCTGCCAAGTCGGTATCACATTACAGATTCTCTGTTGGATTTTGTCAAGAACCCCCAGGTGAATAATGTGGCAGCAGTATTCAGTACACGAGCGGATGATAGATTTATATATGTGCAGGATGGACTCAGATGGGAAAAACTTCCTGGCCCTGCACAGTGAACTGATTTTTTAACTATTGTCCTTGTCCTTGTTGCTAATTGGAGTAGATAGACTAAACTATCGTCCAGTTCACACTCCACCCACATCTATTGAACAGGTGAAGAGGCTCATCCCTTGTTCCCTGTTTAGGATGTGGTTTCCGGCTTTCTCTTTTCCTATCTTTTCACTCTTATGTAGCCCCCTGTGCATCAGTGGCGTTACTGCCTTGCTCAGGGTGATATGATTAAAAAAAAAAAAAAAAGTAACTTACAGGGTTAGAGGGAGATAACTCATGACTACCAGAAGAGATTTTACACAAGGAATGGCGATCATATACGCCAGTGATTGTAATAAAGGGTTCAGTTTGAAATTTGTAGCACCTGAAGAAGGCCGGAGCATACAACAAATGGCAACAAAGATGTGGAAAATAGTCCGAATAATGTAAATACTACGTCATCTCAGAAATATGGACAAATACTAAAGGTACCATTTAGTCTGTGATATCTAAGCATTTTTTTCTTTTCAGTTTGTACTATGGAATTTTGGACAGTAGAACTCTGCATGTTTGTCTTCAACAGTTTTCTGACACTTCTTGGTTCCTTTAGTCCAAGGGATTATTTCTTGTGGGTAAACCTCATCACATATGTATGAGCGTAGGCTTCATACATTGGACAGTTTGAAGGAAGCTATGCACATGGTAGTCTAAAAATTTGACAGAGCGATGCTAGAAAGAGTTGAGGCCCACTTCCAATAATGAATCGATGAAAACAGACATGAGGGATGTTGTTTTTCACACTCGATTTTGTTAAATGATAATTTAGTACAAACACATTTATGTCAATAAAATGTTTGAATTTTCCAAAATGTCTGTCCTTTCTGCCTCATCCTGTATAACAGCTCTGTATTCTTTTGTTTGTTTCTAACAAAATTTTCCTATTTCTTAAGACTTTGCTTAGCTTTTGGAAGGCAATATTTGCTATCCCAATGTGTCTTCACATATCAATGTTGCAATTTCTAGCCTCTGTTAAAACACTTCCCAAATATGACTGGTTTGATTTTGATATCACCATATTGTGCTTAAATTTATAAAAGCGTGGTACCAAAAAGGAAATTTTATCCAAATAATTACCATGAAAAATATTTATAGAAAAGGTACAGAGCAGTGCATTGTGATGCAGTGGATATCGGCTCAGAACAAATCTTTTTGGAAGCCGAGTTTGAAATTAAGTTGAATTGCTTGCATTCACTTACACACAAATACCCTTGGAAAAGGTATTAATCTGTCTCTTCCCTCCAGTTACGGATTAAATAATAGAACAGATTGGGTTCTATAGCCTTGGCTGGCAACCAGTCTACCACAGAAAGCAGTGGCAACCTACTGCGGGATAATCTTCTGCCCAGAAAGGGACATGATTGCCCAAGTGTGTATCATGTATGACACTTTGTAATATAATAATCTGGCCGCACCCAAGAAGGCTGATGAAGCGTGGGTGTTTTCGGTCATTGAAAGCAGCGGATGTCATTTTGACCCTATTTCCGGCAGAGCGGAAATAGCTCAGAGCAAACAGACAGGGTCTCTGAGAATTTAACTTTACGTAGGCGTCGCGTAGGCGTCGCGTGATCAAGGCAAAACCGGAAGAAACGAGTCCCCGGTTTTGGAAGATATATAAAGACTGCGAAAACACAGATAAGGAGTCTCCAGAAGTCGACAGTAGAAGAGAAGTCTGGTCGGCAGTAGAGAAGCAGTTCACAGCTGCCCCCAATAGCATACATGCTATTGGGGGGTACGCATTCGTCATTCGTCAACGTCGACCCTTAGAAGCATTCGTCAACCCATTAGAAAAGCGCTCCCTCAACTCTCTGTCCACTAGGCGACACGGTCCAGCGTTCATTAATAAAAATATTAATATATTTTTATATATACATGCTTGTTTGTTATTGAGTATATAACAACTTTACTGATTGACAGGGCAGCTACATTAAGAGTATCAAGCTAATTTCATAAACAAGTCAGTAGAGTTAGTTTGATTCATACTGTATGCTCCATGATTATGGCCTTGTACCAAGCTGAATTTATTGCTGCACAATCATATATGTGCATGAACATAAAAGAATATGGAGATGTATATAAGTATTATTGTGTATGTGCAAATATATGTATTAATATATATCACAGGATCTGTTCAACTTGTACAGCAAGAATATTTTGAGAACCCTAGAAGTTATGCCTGGATTTGTCATCGGAGGCACTCTTTATAAAAGTAAATGCATGGACAGTGTGTTTTAATGTATCTGTTCTTTCACTTCCTTATCTGTCTGTGGATGACTATTTACTCTCTCACATCCTGATTGAGCACTCTGGAAAAATGGTAGACTTTGAAAAAACAGTAGCTACTCTAGCATTTACGCACCACTCATTCAGTAAGGAATTAGAGCAATCTAATTACTGGCGTATGATACATCATATGCTAAAAGTCTGCCTCCTTCTACCGAGCGCCCATAGCTCAGAGGTAGAATCACCGACTGATGCCAATTCAGTTGGGTTTCAATTTTGGATAAAAAGCAACTGGATGTCTAACTGTACTGATGAGCTGTGATACAGCAAATCAGATCTGTCTGTGGATGACTATATATATATATATATATATACACACATCTTATTATTTTATAAGATTTACAAACATTTTTTTTTTTTTTATCATCATATCGCCCCAAGCAAGGCATTTTACTGCCACTGTTTTGCACAGGGTTATATAAGAGGAAAGTTATGAGAAAGAATGACAGATTATAGGGGGTGTCAGGAAGTGGGTAAAAGATGGATGAGAATACAGGTGAGAGTAGAATGGACAGAGAAGGGAGCATGAGAGAGAGGATGCAGGTTAATGAAATAGGAGATGACTATTGACTTTACATTTAAATTCTTGGAGATTGTAGCTGTCAGGGAAGCAAGTAAATGGAAGGGAATTCCACAAGTGGGAAGTGCAAGAAAAGAAGCTGCTGGAGTAGAATTTGCATTTATAATTTATTGGTTTCACAGTAAAAGGGTGGGATCTAGTTGCTAATCTTGTGGCTCGAGTAAATTTATATATAGGGAACACAGTGAGCTAAGTTCATTGGAACAGAAGCCATGAAAGTATTTGTAGAAGAGACATATTGGAAGCCACATTGCGCTGGTGAGAAAGTGACTGTATCTGAGCTGCCAAGTCAGGATCTATTACATTACAGATTTTCTGTTGGATTTTGTCAGGGACACCTAGGTGGATAGCAGGAGCACCCGACCAGATATGGCAGCAGTATACAATGCACAGGCGGATGGTATGTTTATATATGTGCAGGATTGTTTCAGGCGGAAAAAAACTTCCTGGCCCTACACAGAGAACCGACTTTCTTAGCAGTGGATTTACTTATGGATTCTATATAGTCATTTTACTTGAGGTCTGTTGTGAGAGTTAAGCTGAGCAGACGTACAATTTTGTAGTTATTTGCAAATGTTCTGAAGCAATAATAACCTTCATTGTTTTATTTTTATATTGGGCACTGTTTTAAATTAATGTTTTGAACATTACAATTATTTTCTTCATTCTTATTCGTTTATATATATATATATATATATATATATATATATGTGTGTGTGTGTGTGTATTAATCAAATATACCCCAAGTAAGGCAATTAAGTCACTAGGATAAAGTGGTTGACTGGATATGGAAAATTGCGAAAGCAGAAATATTTCTAATAAGTGAAAACAATAGAAAAGTAATCAGAAAGCAATATAGCAATTGAATCATAAAATTCAGCATTTGTATGTATACACGTGTGTATTTGTGTGCGCATACGCCAGGTAAGAATGAATCAGATTAATGTTAACCTGTGAAAATTTCACTGCTTTCTTTTTTTAATTTCTTGACAATTCTTAAGTTAATGATTGAATAAGCTCATCACGAGTTCTACAACAATAAAGTCTCTATATAAATTTCCTTATCGCATTGTTAAATGCTTTAGCTTAACAACTCTAAAAAATATTGCATTACCAATCATAAACATGAATGCTGATCATTTTTTAAGAAGGTACAAATGAAAAGATTTAAAATTGACAACTTTTCCATTTCACTGAAACAGCCATTAAAAACCTCTATCTTCTATTCTTTCTTTCTTTCATCGTTTTCTCTCTCAAATCAAGAAGTCTTTTCGTCTCATTCCACACAATCAGAATAGTCGATAATTTATGAAATATTGACAAGGCGTAATGGTCGTGCAAACTAACAAAGGAAAGGAAAAGCACTATTATATTAGGATTATTGGTACTGCATTCAGGGAAGGCAGGTTATGCCAGTGTGCTATGATGGATGTCTTCTTTTTGGCAAATTTAGGGTAAAGAAAGTTTCTTGACAGTAAGTTATGCATTGTATATGACATAAGTAGCAAAAAAAAATCTTTGACCTAATCTCTTTCTTCTCTGTGAATTTTGACATGCCATAAACAAGACCTAACTAAATCAAGAAATTTGGTGATCGTGCATGGAGAGGTAGGGGTTCATGCCTTTTCACAAGGCCATTTATGCTAATCCAAACACTCCTTGCCAGATTTGAAACTGAATTCCATTTTCTCTACTGGTAACGTCTCTTTGTAACTCAAACCTCGAGATAAGAAGTATGTAGTGGGAAAAAAAATAAAATGAATAAAAAATAATTTTAAAATGAATAGAAAAGAAATATTAATTAATGTCAGTTTATCTCAGATTTAAATAAAGTGATTAAACTGGATTAATAATACCACTCATTCTTTCAATGGACATTTTTCACATTTATAATCAATTTAAATGCTTGCATAAGAAATCCACAAACCCACTGACACACACAGACACATAAACACACAAGTATAAACTCACAAATGTCCCCACATGCATACACACAAATGCAAATGTCTGCAGACACACATGCACACACATTGAAATGGACACACATATAAATCCACAAATGCATCCACAAATGCATCTACAAATACAGACCTGTTAGCAGACATTTGCATACATACACACACACTTGCCTACATAGAAGCATATGGACATAAACATACACACACACACACATATATTTATATACACACACACACACATATATATATATATATATAGACACACAAAGGCATATACACATGTGTACACATAAGGAAACATACATTAATTATTTGTTTATTCTTTTTCTTTTTCCTCTTCACCTTCCTCTATTTCTTAATCTTTTTCTTTTTTTAAGTTTTTATAATTTATTTTTTACTAAGCAAGTAATTTTTTTTTCTAAATCTCTTTCTTTTATAGGTGTTACCTTTCTCTGCCCTACAAAACATTTGCACCTGTTTGCATGTTGCTTCTTGGTTTTTATTGTGCGGCTTTGTTTGCTGCCCTGCCCCAGCCTTTAGATCCCCTAGGCCCAGATACCAGAAGAAAATCACTGACATGCTTGTTATTATTGTCATGGCAATGTTGCTATTGCCCAAGCACGGTCTTCCGTTTGTTCTTCTTCTTATGTTTTTAAAGTCTGCCGTCCGTTTTCTCAGCAAATTCGCTATTTAGCAATCACTGCGGTTTTTTTTTCCTCAGTAATGCCCTGCATTTGTCATAAATGAGAAATGAGCCATTCTCTTTTCCAGATATTGTTCTGATTTCAAAAACACTTTCTTATTCTTCTTCTATATACCATGTCCCTTCAGGACATAGGCAATCACAAATCTCCACAATTTCTTGCCCTTCTTTTTTTTTTCTTTTTTTTTTAAATCTTATTACCCCCAAGCAAGGCAGTAATGCCACTGATGTGCAGGGGGCTACATAAGAGTAAAAAGATTAATTAGAAGAGAGTGAAGCGGAAGACAAACCAATTAGAAAGTAGCAAGAGAAGGATGTGAATACAGGTGTGATGACAGTTGCAAAGGTAGAGAGAAAGGAAAGAATATACGGGGTGGTGAAAGAACTAGAGTCAAACGGTATACTTCTTAATAAATTTTGTCTTTTCACTATCTCTCCTAAACCCTGTTTTCCCAGTTATTTATGCAAGCTTATAAGGTAAGTTTCCAGTTGAATCGGTTGCATTCACTTACACACAAATACCCTTGGGAAAGGTATTAATCTGCCTCTTCCCTCCATTTATGGGTTAAATAACAGGACAGATTGGGTTCTTTAGCTTTGGTCAGAAACCAGTCTACTGCAGAAAGTAATGGCAACCTACAGTGGGAAAATCTTCTGCCCAGTCAGTCATGTCTGTTTTGAGACATGATCTCCCAAGTGTGCATCATGGATGGCACTTAACAGACCAACTGATGTCCGACTGTTTCTTGATTTTAAGATGTGTCAAAGTTTTTAAGCTCACTTACCTCACTATGAATTCAAGACATTTAATCTGTCTTTTTCTGATTCTAAGAGGTTTTTTTGTCTACATTTGCTCTAAAATGTTGTCATTGCTCATATGTTCAGCTTCATGTTATTTCAGCATCGTTCAACAGAACCATGTTTCTATTGTCTTTTCTTCATCTGTGAGAAGATGGTCCAGCATTCACTGCCATATCGGAAAACTTGCCAGTTCGGTGCTATTATTTTGTTTTTAATGAGATTTTCCTTCAGTATTTGTCTATAAGATAAGATAGGATTTAGTATTTGTCTATATGTCTGAGATGAGGTAGGATTTAGTATTTAGTATTTGTCTAGACTTCTGAGATGAGGTAGGATTTAGTATTTAGTATTTGTCTAGACTTCTGAGATGAGGTAGGATTTAGTATTTAGTATTTGTCTATATGTCTGAGATGAGATAGGATTTAGTATTTAGTATTTGTCTATATATCTGAGATGAGGTAGGATTTAGTATTTAGTATTTGTCTATATGTCTGAGATGAGATAGGATTTAGTATTTAGTATTTGTCTATATGTCTGAGATGAGATAGGATTTAGTATTTAGTATTTGTCTATATGTCTGAGATGAGATAGGATTTAGTATTTAGTATTTGTCTATATATCTGAGATGAGATAGGATTTAGTATTTAGTATTTGTCTATATATCTGAGATGAGATAGGATTTAGTATTTAGTATTTGTCTATATGTCTGAGATGAGATAGGATTTAGTATTTAGTATTTGTCTATACATCTGAGATGAGGTAGTATTTAGTATTTGTCTATTCTCTTGAGATGAGGTAGTATTTAAACTATTTACAAGTATTTACAATACTCCAAATAATGTAAATAGTGGAGATTTTCCTGTTTCTTAATATTTTAGTTGTCTTTCACTTGAGGAATTATATAAAAATTATTTCATTTCACACATAATATCATGGAAATGATTTATTGAATAAATAAACACTCATTCACTCTGATTACATTAAGAAGGACATAGCAAAAAGCACAGAGAATGCATTGAAAATTATTTACAGTAAAAAAATATTTTTGGCAGACCTGAAGGAGACTACCACCACTTTTAAATTTGTTGTTTCTTATTTTTTTTACTTTTTTCAGTGCAGTCATATCAATTATTACATAAAGTTTCCAATTATCAAAGAAAACTTGGAAAAATTTCAATATTTAAACACATCTAGGTGGGGCTCAATTTCTTATACAACGTTATAGTAAATAAATCCTCCATTTTTAACCGTTTGCTTTGGGGTCGCTTTGTTTTGTTTTTTTCGGACGAGTTGTTGCTCTTGTTTTTGTCTTTTTCAAGTTTTCTTCAGTTCTTACGGAAACTCCAAGAATGGCTTTATTCAAAAATTTTGCAAGGGATTCAGTAGTTGATGCGCAAGCGAAAAAGTTAATTGCACAGAATTGATTTACCATAAGGTTGTATGAAAAACTGTTCCCACCCCTTAAAATTGTTTAAAAGTTAAAATTTTTCCAATTCTTTTTGTCAATCGGAACATTTAGAGTTTAATCAAGAAGATTGCATGGAAAAAAGTTTTAAAAAATTGATAATCAACCAATTTACAGGGGGTGGTAATGTCATACCGGCGAGTAATTCCAAAATGAAGGATCGATTTACTATAACATTGTATGAAAAACTGAACTCCCATCCATTTTGTTAATATATATAGAAATTTTACAAAGATGAGGACAACAGTCTGAATAATGTAAATAGTGTAAGTGCAAAGGTGTTCAGTAAAAAGGATTTCTTTCTTTCATGTAATGCATTTATTTTGAGATTTTTTTTTTTTTTTTAGTGCACAGGCATCAGTGGTTAGTATTACTTTCTTTGAAGTAATTAATCATTTGTGTATGTTTTTTTTTGTTGCATTGATATTTTGTTTGGAAGATACCAAATAATAACAACGAATCAGTACTGTCTAAGAATTATGCTAACACATTAGAAAAGGTCTTACCAGCCTGCAAGAAAAGTCTTTGAGAAAGACAGCTGAAAGAGCAGCTGAATCAACATCACTGCTGGACAGGATTTCTACTTGGAAGTTTGTGTTTATCCTCATCAGTCGGAACGATATTCTGTTTCGTGTGAACAAAGTGTTACCGCCTTCTGATCTTATAACTGATGTCATGATTACTGAGATTTTTCAAATTTGCAATTTTGTTCAAGACTATCACAAAAATGGCTAAACCTTTACCAGAAATTTTGGAAGAAAATGACAGTGATAAAAAATTTGCATTGCATGCATGTTGCAAAAATTGTTTATTTGATTACGGGTCTTGTGATGAAGTACAAAAACCTGAGGACAGTTTTCATCAGAACCTCTTTATCTCTCTTGCTGTCTAATGTTTGTCTTCAATTAATAATCAATTTTTGCAGCTATCCCGGTGGAATGAAATTTATGGATTCATTCAAAATTCAGAATCTCTTTCGGATACAGTGGAAAAAAAAAACTATATGAACTTCTTTCGTTTTTCAATCATAAAGTTGAATGTGTTAGCAATCTATTAAGTTACATGGGCTATATTTAATAATTTCAGCACTTATACCATCTTCTCTTGCACTTGTACTAATGTTTTTTTATGAAAGTTGTCAATACACCTTCTGACATAAAAGATACCCATGACAAATTGAATTATCTTACTGGTCATCATAGAAAGATTTTGAAAAGAAGAATTGCATTTTGTGAGCAAAAACGTTGGAGGTGACACTTGTATTCACTGTGTCAGTGTTTTTGAGGGAAAAAACAGTCAGTCCATAATACTGAAACCATCTATCTTGTCCGTGCATTGAATACTGTTATCATATTTGTGTTGTATATTATGCTGCTGGATCTGGACAAAAAAAATGAGGAAACACACGCACACACACATATATATATAAATAATCAGGCCAGTAAATATAAATATAAAATACTGTTTAATTAAAAAACAGAATATCTACTTAAATACGAGTATCGGTAAAAATAATGTTCAAAATAATTAATTACAAATTGTTGGTTGCTTATAACCAAGTTTCGTTAAAATTCGTTAATTTCCATAACATGTTTACATTATATATATATATATAAAGTTATAACCTTATATTTTTATTCTTCATCAGTGACACTTGTGTGAAGCAGGGCAGTGTTAGATATTATTTGACCTGGTGTGTAATTTTGTGCAGAAGTGTCTTTTCATGAAACAGCATATGCAAACTGGCTAGCAAATGAAGATAGAATTGTTTTGAAAATATTTGACTGTTTTGATAGCTAAAGAATGTGAACATTGGGTGATGGGCAGGATTGTGTTTTGATAACCAGCGTAGCCATGATTAGATAATGTAAACCTGAAATTGTGTTTATATACAAAAAAGATGACGCAGTCTTAATGTAACTCACTTACATAACAAACAGATTAGAAGTAAGAAGTCAGGCAGCAGTCGAGATCAGAAAACAAACCCAGCAATCAATTCCCATTTATGTGGGCATTCTTACCTTGGACCACTCCAGTACACACAACTATTGCCAAAGAGAATAAAATATAAGTTAGTATTTTTATATATACATGTTGGTTGTTATCACTTATCTGTCAAGGTGTTTGTTGTTCCAACAGAAGTATTAGCAACAGTAGATACCAAACATGATAGGGGTATATGACAAGTGCAGCCAAAGAGAGTCATGCACATAAGGAGCCGTCAGAAGTCAGCTGGAGTTCTCTGTTACTTCAGCCAAAGTTCTAGACTTTATATAGTCTTAAAACTCCCATGCATTCTTTCTTTTTTGGGTTGTCACTTTATTGATGTCACCTATGGCCAGATATATCTGTCAATCACTTTTGTCCCCAGTTGATGTTTATCTATGGCCAGATGTATCTGTCAACCAACCTTGACCTTTGTTAATTTTAATCACAGCTGGATGTACAAGTCAATTACATGTGTCATTCAATGTACTATATTACATCTGGTTGGATGCTTCAGCTATTTATCTTGGGGTTTTTCACAAAATCCAAAGAACGGTTTACAATTTAATCAATCCCAATTTGGCAATTTGTCTTCAGTCACTTTCCACCAATGAGATGTAGCTTCTCTCTGTCTTTTCTACAAATATCATCATGGCTTCTGTTTCAATTCTTGTTGTACCGTTCATATGAATTTACTTGTGCTACTAGATTGGCAACTAGGTCCCACCCTTTAGGCAATTGTAGCCACTACTTATACTCTATCAGTTGCTTTTCTTGTGCTTCTTGCCTGTGGAACTTCCTTCCATATATTTGCTTACCTGATAGCCAAAAGTTCCAAAAGTTTAAGTGCAATGTCAGTTGCCATCTTTTATCTTCTTGATTCCCATCCTTCTCTTATTCTTTCTTTGATATCCACTGTACCTTCTCTTTTTCTTTTCTCTTCTCTCACTGTAACCCCCTGCACACCAGTGGAAGTACTCCCTTGCTTGGGGTCAAATGATTATAAAAAAAAAAATTAGAAGATACTGCTCCAAAATCAAATATTGGATTTGCCTTATGTGAGCAAAAGATGAACCTCTTATGAACAAATTTAAAGGATAATACGATATTATTAAACTTTTTACCAAGAAAAACTTCCATCTTCTTCTTCTATGTGCCCTGTCCCTTCAGGACGTAGGTTCTCCATGTCTCCCTATCCCTTGTGGCTCTTAGTATGTTTGCTCCTGCTGCTCCCGTTCCGTCATCCACCTGATCAGACCCTGCAAATATGTTATCCGCTGCCTTCCTCTGTCTCTCCTTCCTTCTATCTTACCAGTCAGTATCAGGTTCTCCAGGCTCTCCTTCCTCATTGCATGTCCCAGGAATTTCAATTGTCTCTTCCTGATGCTCAGCATCAATTTCCTTTTTGTTGCCATTCTTTCCAACACCTCATCGTTGCTTGCATGCTCAGTCCATGATATCCATAGCATCCTTCTGTAGAACCACATTTCGGCCACTTCCAGTTTTGTCCTCATTTTCGATGATATTGTCCAGCATTCACTGCTGTATTGAAGAACTGACATCACATAGCAATCTTTTCTTTGTTTAAAATTGATAGAATATAAAGTTCCAAAACATCAACATTTTATACGAAGTTTTCCACAAATATGAAATTAAGTTAATACTTTCTCAAAATGAAACTATGACCTGGAACTCTATTAAGACTAGTAATAAATAAACATTTCCATATTGATGCTAAAAATGACTGTTAAAACATGATCAGTTTATTTTATTTTAGATGATTCATTATGGCAAAATTCTAACATGTATTTAAATACATTGTTTAAAATTTCTATTTCAATTGTTCACATATATGATGACATGATCTGCCAGGTGCAATAGATAAATTGTCGCCATTTTATATTTTTGAATTTCAGGTATGCATTGTGTTTTTTTTTTATTATTATTTTGGCATTTGTACAGTACATTAGGATCATTTAGGCACTGTCTGTGAGAAAAAGAACAACATGATGCAATTCAGTTCACCCAAAATTTGGAAATGGCATGCTGTACTGCCTGATATTCACACCAGAAACTTCAATATGAACATTTCAGAGTTTTTGGGTCTCAATATGAGAACAGTGAAAATAATTCAGAAAGTCAGTCAGTTAAGTGCCATACGTGAAACACGCTTGGGCGATCATATCTCGAAAGAGACATGACTGACCGGGCAGAAGATTATCCCACAGTAGGTTGCCATTGCTTTCTGCGGTAGACTGGTTGCCTGCCAAGGCTATAGAACCCAATCTGTCCTGTTATTTAACCCATAACTGGAGGGAAGAGACAGATTAATACCTTTCCCAAGGGTATTTGCGAGCAAGTGAATGCAATGAATTCAACTGGAATTTGAACTCGGCTCCCCGATTTCCCATTTCGGGCCATTATCCACTGCACCACAATGCACATCCGCTAATTCAGAAAGAATTGGATGATATATTCAATCAACATCATGGTGTTTAGAGTGATCACTAGTGATGGTGACATTATGCCTCCATTCATCTTCCCACAGAGCCTCACTCTCATCTCGTGTCTTGAGAAGCTAGTGCTGCTCTGGATAATAACTTTAAACTGTTCATTATTATAGAGGAGTGTCTGGACATCCTAAAAAAAGTGTTTTCTTAATATTCAGTAAGTGGCAAGTCAAGTTTTCATAATTATTCAAGTCACATACTGAATGCCTCCGCCAAGTAACGACAAGGCATTGCTGGTGTTAGGGATGATGGTAAACTGCGTCCTGCAGCAAGGTTTATGATTGGGAGGTGGTGAAGAGCATGGAACCACCTCTTAATTGCTGTTGTTCCCAGGTCCACCCTGATCCGGAGTGGTAGTACCTGTTAGGGTCACAGTTATGGACAAATAGTTTATCCCCAAACTGGGGTCAAAACATTATGAAAGTATAAAAATACTTTTATAGAAATATTTACAAAAAAATACACTTCTATAAAAAAAAATATGCATTTTTGAAGGAAAAATATTACCAAAAATACATTTTTGAAGGAAAAAAAATAGTCATTAACACATTTTTGAAGAAAAAAAAATATTGCCCTAATACATTTTTGAAGGAAAAAATTATTACCAGCAATACATTTTTAAATACAAAACTAGAAAACATGTTCAGTTTTCTAAGATAAAAAGAATAAAAACAAAAAGTTTTCATTAAAATCTGACTAAATCAACCTTCTCACTATAACCGAACATTAAAAAAACAAACCTTAAACTCTACCTTTTTGGCATTAAATAACCCACAGAGGTGTCGATATGCCATTAAACGAAACTCAATAATATTTGTGGGAATTTCAAGCGATTTTATTTTTTCTAATTTTAAATAAAATGAAACCTATTTTTGCAGGTTTTAATTTTTAGAACTTACAAATTAATTTCTTTCAATATTTGTCCTATAATTAATTTTTTTTCAAAACGAAACCTTTTATTTTTTCATTTTGTTATTTATCCTATAAAAATTAAGAAGTAAATTATATATCTAATGGTAATGGTAAGATAAGTCGTTTCTTATAAGGAAACGTTTTTCATTCATTGATCAAGCGGCTCGTACTGATTTGAATTGAAATTTGTAGAATCTTTCTCTGAAAACTATCTTTAAGGAAAATAGGTTTTTCAAGTCCTGTATCAGTTTCCACTATTGATGGGGGTTACCTTCCTAACCTTTCATTTGAAGTAGCGTGGAATGTCAAGATCTTGATTATGGCATTATTTTCTCATCGAGTTATATATGATATCCCTATTAGTCATTGCTCGTACTGTAGGTTCTTCAGTGATGTGGTTTCTGTTGCTAAAAAAAAAATTGTCTTTAATCAAACTTGTGTGTGATATAAGGGAGGCCACATTTCGACGATGGGGAAGTATTAATGTATTAATGCAGTGTTCTTGACAGCTCCAAAGGAGAGTCTGTAATGTGATAGGTACTGATCTGGTGACTCGACTGCAGCCACTTCCCCATCGTCGAAATGTGGCCTCCCTTTGTCTGTTCTATAAATACTTTCATGGCTTCTGCTCAGACGAGCTTAAGTCACTGATGCCTCCTCAACAGGTGTTTACTCGTGCAACGAGACTGGCAACTGGGTCCCACCCATTCACTGTCAGGTTAGCCAAATGCAGACGACAATTCTACTCCTGCAGCTTCTTCTCTCGCACTTCCCGCCTGTGGAACTCGCTCCCGTATTCTTGCTTTCCTGATGGCTACAACCTCCAGAAATTTAAATGCAAAGTCAATACTCATCTACTAACCACTGGACTCTAGCTCTCTCCCTACCCCCATATAACCTTCCCTTTCTCTCCACCTATGTATCTGTCATCGCACCTGCTTTCTATTGTTCCTTTCTAACTAGTTTGTACTCCTCACTCTTTTCTAATTAATCTTTTTACATTTATGTAACCCCCTGCACATCAGTGGTGTTTCCGCCTTGCTCAGGGTGAAATGATTAAAAAAAAAAAATATCAAAATCACTTGAAATTTTCTTGTAACTCTAAATAGTGGGTTTTGTTATTGCATTAATGATATTATCATGATATATTATATTTCAGCTTTGCCACTGGTACCTCAGATTATTTCATATTCTGCTGGTAATGGTAATTATAACCATTTTCCTACAAGGAAACATTTGGCTTTCGCTGACTAAGCAGCCAGTACTGTTGTGAGTTGAAATTTATAAAATCTTTCTCTTAAACCAATTTTTTCAAAAGAATAGGTTTTTCAAGTCAATTAGCTGTTATCACTCTTTCAAGTATTGATTAGTAGGGGGTTGTAAATTCTCAATAACAAAGTTTGAATTGAAATAAAACTTAAATATATGATGAAAGTGAATTTATACATCTTTAAATTCCCTTTCATCATACGTTTATTCCTATTCTAATCATTGCTTTTTTAAATCAATAAACATTGCTAGAGAGTGAAGGAATTTAAAAAAATGTGGTGTCATGGGAAAAACTGTATTATTGTGGGCATGTTTAACTATGTTTGCTAATAGTTTGTTTTTTTTTTAGTTAGATAATGATGAAGGAAGCATTCCAGAAGTTGAGTAAAGTATTAAGAAACAGGACAATTTCGCTAGAAACATAGAAGAGAGTACTGGATTGCTATGTGATGTCGGTTCTTCAATATGGCAGTGAATCTTGGACAATATCTTCGAAGAGGAAGGAAAAACTTGAAGCAACTGAAATGTGGTTCTACAAAAGCTTACTGGATATAAAGTGGGGGATCATTTCCATATTACAAGCAACATATAAACTGAGCCCTCACTTTGTGACCACAGCAGTTTCTATACATTTATATTCATAAGATCCAAAAGCACAAGGATGCATTCCAGGAGCTGAGGAGAGTATTAAGAAACAGGACAATTTCACTAGAAACAAAGAAGAGAGTACTGGATTGCTATGTGATGTCAGTTCTTCAATATGGCAGTGAATGCTGGACAATATCATCAATGATGAAGGAAAAACTTGAAGCAACTGAAACGTGGTTCTACAGAAGGATGCTGCGAATATCATGGATCAAGCATGTGAGCAATGATGAGGTTTTGGAAAGGATGGAAATGAAAAGGAAGTTAATACTGAGCATCAGGAAGATGGGACATGCAATGAGGAAGGAGGGCTTGGAGAACCTGATACTAACAAGGCCAGATGGAGGGAAAAAGA